>CACRXP010000897.1:134739-145053 GCA_902702965.1 Spirometra erinaceieuropaei | reverse complement strand
GCTCTTTCAGCTCGTAATGCGACCGAAAAAACTCTGGGATACAGATTCCGCAAAGATTATTTTCTCTGTAACCGAAGCTTTGCCTGTACTTCACTTTAAAAAAATTTTAGCCGGACACTGGGTGAATCTTCTCCATTCTATACACTTTGAGGATTTTAATTGACTCGCCGTCCTTTAACAAAACTATCGGATACACTGGAAAGAGGTCTAAGTCATGCTTGACTCTCTCCCTCGACATTGGTAACGCTGATTCTGGGCCTCCTTTTATAAACACATTTTACTTGCGACTAAATCTAACGCCTGCTGCTGTCTCAAGGCTTTCGATTGACCGAATGTTCGTTTCCAGCCCTGCCAGCACATGGTTCCTTCATAGGCGGGGCTGGGGAGGGGCTGGGTGGGGCCTGAGCACCCTCTGGTTTGAAATATTTTGAAGCGCATTTGCATCGAAAGTTATGCTTCAAAAGCACCACTCATTGTACCTTCTTTGGCATTAGAAGAAGCTAATTTATTAAAGGTGGCTTATAAATCATGGAAAAAGCATTCGTTTACGCCTACGGGTCGCGGATAATATCGTGCGTCAACCAATGCTGTTTTCATGCTCTTAATAACTGTCTTAGTTAATTTATGTATCTTATGCTAATTGTTGCGGTATTTACTCACAAACCAGTTCGGGTAGTCGACTTGTATGTCTATGTATGTACTAGCTAGCATTGATGTTCATAGGCCTCTCGTACAATTTTTATCGTTTTTTATTTAATATCCAAAGCAATTATGAAGCGTAATTACTGTGGCTCTCACCGAACCACCATATACAAGCGCATTAAGCGCCAGATGAAGGCATATTATGAGGCCACTGAAGAGCCTGTGCCTGAGGTTCCCTCAGCGTCGACAGCAGTTGGCAATCAATCCCCGGAACGAGAAATGCATATTCTGAGCTCTAAAACTTCTGCCGGCAGGTATAATGTATGTGCTCCTCAGGGGACTCATCATGCAGGTCGATATTTTAAAAGAGTGCCAAAAAGTGGGTGGAAATCTGGCGTCCCCTGCGCATTTTTTCGATAGTGGGGCCAGGCGGGGCTGTCGTATTGAATTCCCCGCCCCAGCCCCTTCTAAATCCCCACCAAGCTCCTTCACGGCCCCTTCTAGCTCCGCTATATTTGAAGGGGTTAAGCGGGGCTGGTGCTGGCGGGGTCAATTATAGGTTAACCAGGTCAAAATGCTAGATGGTTCCCTCAAAAATGGCCATTTTGCGCTAATAAACTTGATCCTCTGCTGTTCCCGCGAACCTGTGAATATTATTTCGCTGGTGGGGCCAGGCGGGGCTGTGGTGTTGAATGCCCCGCCAAAGCCCCTTCCACAGCCCCGCCTAGCTCCTTCATAGCCCCCTCTAGCCCTGCCATTTTTGATGGGGCTAGGCGGGGCAAGGAGATGCTGGTGTTGGCAGGGAGCTCACTTGTTCCGCTCACTCCAGATTAACAAGCTATTGGGCTGGCCGAACACAAATTCCTGGGCGATTAGGTCGTTTTCGTGTTAGTAGTACTTCTGTCTGTGTTTCCGTGTTGTTCGTCGGAAAAGCCAGCCTTGGTTTCAGTCAAAGTCTTCCCTTGCATTTTTGGCTTCGTTCTCACCCACATGGCGTTTTGATATCTCTGTTGTGTGACATAATTGAGAGCTTCGGCTGACCCTTCGCAGGCCTCCGGGCAGACTTCCTCCGCTGGTCCGTGTGCATGTAAACGGCCTTCGTTTCTTTGGACCATAGAGAGGTATGAGGTGTTGTCCTGGGACGTTCCTTTGTTTTCTGACGTCTCTTTTGGTGGTTTTTTTCTCCCTTAAGTGACTGGCCCCCGTTGTGCCCAAATCCAGGAACGAACCGTCTTTATTTTCATTTTTTTTGATACGGTTGAGGAAAACGTGCTTACAAATGGTTTTTTTCTGAATTGCCGACTTCACCGACTTACTCGCTTCATGTAGGTGGCGATTAGGAGGCCTTAACTTCTCCAGCTCTATTTTTAGACCTTACGTAATGGCAGGGCAGCGCGAATCGAGCTCGAACATTCGCGGCCATTTCGGGCCCGTGATTTGATTGAGTGCCAGATTCGTGACGGTGGCGTTGGTAGAAGCGCAGATGACTGCGTTCACTTTACATGCTAAGCGATCTGGCATTGCGCTATATTGTGTGCACGCAGTCTCCGGTACCACTACTTGCTCTGTCACGCCACCTTGTGCACGCTGTGCCTGGATGACTCATCTTTTAACTTTTGCTAGTTTTTCCTCTAGTGTTCAATTATGTACGCAACCAGACCTACACACATTGTGTAGAATAAACGAAAATATGAAGTAAATCTACCCGTCGCCGACGTCGTCGTCGTCGTCGTCGGACAGCTGGGTTTCTGATATGAATTTGCCATCTTCTTACGATGACGGGAGTTTTCGGCATCCGAACCCCACAACTCCTCAACGTACGTAGACAGTCTGTCGACACAGCAGGCACCAGAAAGCGAAGCGACTTTACGTGAATCGCTGCGCAAGTGGGCTGTAAGGTCACAAGCTATGCACATCCATTTGAATAACCTTCGGAAGATTATTAAGCCGTTCTTGCTAGGTCTACCGTCAGACTTGCGAGCACCGTTGCGTGAAACAAGCTGTTCTGTACCGGTAATAGGCATTGGTGAGTAGCCCAATTTAAGGCTCGTGAAACAGTTAATTGATCAGTTACGTATCCCCCCCCCGACGCGATATCCTCCGTATGTCCACCAGTTGATAGGCCGTCGCTTAATAGGAAGACAAAGAGAGAGTTCTGGCCTATCTTAGGTGGCATTTTGGAGTCCATTGCATGTGTGGTTTTTGTTGTTTGGATAGATTGTGCAGTAGGCGGGCTCTCGGGCGCGCGGGCGCTCTTTAAACCCCTTATTGGCGATTTGCCATCATTGGCCAAGTGTGGCTTGTGTGCCGATGCAGCTGACAGAACTCTGCATTTCCGCTTAGTCGCTGTCGTTTGCGATGCTCTAGCTAGGACCTTTATTAAACCAATGAAGGTTGTCGATGCGTCTGCGGTTGCGAGAGATGGTGCACTAAAAGTCGCACATGACAATGAGTCTGCGCCATAGAGAGCGGATGCGGGTTTTTATCTGCAGCCGATGACTGCTAACGAACCGGCATATCTCCAATGCTAGCAAGCAACGTAAGCACGATTATCGCATTTCACCAGATCCCCATGCAATTTATGTATCTAAGTGTAGTGCAGAAGCAGTCTAATCTGTGGTTTCAAAGCCCTAGAGAAAGTAAATTTTCGTAGGTAGTTTCAGCAGTATCTCTGATAAATCAAAGACCACGTTCTCCAAATATCTACCGATCTCATGAAATGCTGGCTGAAATTCTGAAATGTGTTTTCGATTAGGAAGGTTTACTTAGGTGGGGTTGGAACATTCATTACCATGGGACATGATCCTACTACAATTCAGACTTGGCAGGATATCAGCTTTTGAATGCTCTGCATTTTAATCTTCTGTAGAAACCGTACTCGGTAAATAACGGCTATTTAAGTAGCATGCATTTTTCACATTGATTTTCGATGGTCTTGAAAATTCAAATATATTTTATAGAAACTCTGAACAAAAATGTGCTTTCTATCAAGCATTTGATAGAGAATCACATGGTCTTTATATTTTATGCCGCAAAAAGGAATATAATTAGATTTTTAAAAAGTTTTCCAATTCCCGATTAATTTGGAGCCTGAACGGCCTTTGCTTTAGCACTTAATGATTTCGGTCTACAAGGTGCATGGGTTCCCCGTAAGGAGAATCACATATTCTTCTATGCTTTTAAAAAGATACTATATAGGACCCATAAAATTTTGCAATGGATGTGGACCAGGTTGTGCATTTCATGAGGAGCAGTGATAAACAGACAGGTATGACGCTGTATGGATGGACATTGCGCGGTCTTGAAAAATCTCATAATTGGAAACTTTTTCAAAACATAATTATACCCCTTCTTCGTGCATAAAATACTAAGATGACGTGATTGTCTATCAAACGGCTGACGGAAAGCATACTTTTGCTCGTGGTTTCTATGAAATATATTTGAAATTGCAAGACCATCGAAAATCAGTGTGAAAAAAGCATGCTACCTAAGCAGTCATTTATTGCCGAATATGGTTTCTACGGGAGATTTAAATGCAGTGGATTCGAAAACTGATGTCCTGCCGAGTCTGAAATATTACAGAATTATGCCATAAGAAAATCAGTTTTGCAACCACGCTTAAGTAATCCTTCCTAATCGAAATCGCATTTCAGAATTTCAGTCGATATTTTATGAGATCGGTCATGCTACGACAACTTTCGCACCGTACCATTTCAATAAACGATATGGACATGTGGAAGGCGGCGTGACTGCGTCAGTTCTTCATGTGCAACGGTATTGCAGTACTTAATGGGTTACTTTGTCGAAAGCACTGGAAACATTTCCAACTTCTTTTTAATTATACGCAATGTTTATTTCGTCGACGCTCACATAATCAATGGGTACCAGCGTAAGCGATTTTAATAGGATGATATTCAACTTATATGATGGACAGTTAACTTGCGGTCTCTCCTGTGAGTTTTCGGTCGGTGTCTCATCGCGGAGATGACAAAACAGTGATCCGTCCAGTCGCCGGCATCGCAGATAATCTTGGTCACCTGCACGTCCTGTCGATCTCGCATGCTGATGTGAACGTAGTCCAGTAGGTGCCGGTGTCGAAAGTAGTGTGACCGACAAGACAAAGATTTCCAACCATAAGTCAGGGAAGACGGAGTGAGTTGGACAGCCTGCACTGTTTTGGAAGTGCGTACACAAAGGCTCTGTAGGCAGTCGCTGCGAGCGCGCTCTCCAGGCAAGTTGTTGTCTGTGTCCGCCTTCGAGGTGCTGAGACCTAGCGCGTGTGTGCGCCTTTTTTTGTCTCCGCGTCCGCCAGCCAATCAGAGGGGGGACGGCATTAGTTGGTCTGCAGCATTCGCGAAGCTAGTGACAAGCCTCGCGCGGCCCCGCAGCGTATCAACAAGGAGTGAGAGGCGGACAGAAAGGCAGAGTGACAAAGGTGGAGGACAAGGAGACGCAAACTGCCACATCGGTCCCGAGATCGGAATGCATCCGGGTTGCCTTCTCCTGCGTAGGGAGGCGAAAGGAGGTGTTGCACAGGATGCAGTGCTGCGCGCAGGTTTTCAGAAGGAGGAGTACATTTTCTTTGCAGCTATCTAGCTCCCGGAACTCACTCTGGCAGCCCAGGGGACGGGGTGAGACTTGGGTTTTGTATTTGCTGTATTTGTATTTGCTGAGCTGTAAAATTCCGACTCAAGGTCTACTTGCCGATGTCGAGCTCCCAAAAAATACATTTGAGCTATAAAACTAAGCATGATTTATTCTCCCAGGTTAAAGTAAATATTTTTGAAATCCTCGTGCTTATGCCGATTCAAGTGTAAGAAGTACTCCTTAAATGCACTATTGAAGCAACCTTACAAAATGTAGGTTTTACCTCTCCTAGGTTACTGTTAAATGCTTTTGGCATAATGTCATATGCTGGCCGAAAAAGGCTTAAATGCCTTTAAAGACGCTTTATTATATCTTTAGCTAAATGCAACAGTCTCCAGGATTCATTCGACGAATTGAACAATATACTAAATCCAAGATCCAACATGAGCAGAAGACACCAAAATGTTCTTATTCAAAGTCCTAATTCGCCTGCACATATTAAAAATAAATATGCTAACAAACCACAACGACCCCCCGGGACAATGAATATGGCAAAACTACCATGAAATTCCTATAATTCAGAAAGTTTCAACGATTAAACTTCCATTCCATGAGATATGAGCCTACATGGAATGCTTTCCTAAGTTCTATTCGAAAAGGTCGAAACCTAGTGGAAGTTAAAATATAAACCAAGGAATTTACTGTAACCTGTAATAAAAATACATTTTTAAATAGGATAAGGCACTTTATGAGTCAGTTTTTTAACATAGAATTTGAACTGAGAGGCAAACGATGACGCCAGTCACCGGAAGAACATTAAATTATGGACCTTAAAAACCCTAAGATGCACTGTCTCATGAAACGTTAACCTAAATTTGAAATATGTTTTCAATTTGAAAAATTAGTTTAGTAGGGTTGTGACATCAATAAGCATGTCGCATAATGCCAGAATAGTAAAATCACATCAGGAGTCCGGCTGTCAAGCCAACTCCTTATCGATCACGTGCGCAGACTACACTCCGTAAAATCGACCAATTAATTAGCATGAATTTCCCTCATTGTAAGAGAAAGAAAGAGAGAGAGAGAGAGAGAGAGAGAGAGAGAGAGAGAGAGAGAGAGAGAGAGGAATTCGCTTTATTGACTTAAGATGTCCCTATAAATTCAAATATATGACGTAGATAACATTCAAACGGACATTCTTTCTCTTACCCATTTTGTAGCAAATTAAGTCCATTTCTAATTTCATTCTTAAAGAAAGAGTATTTTCAGACTTTTAAATGCTTTTAAACGTGAGATCTTTCCAGATCGTGAAATGTCCATTCAATCAGCATCGCACAAGCACATTTATTGATGCTGATTGTAAAGTGGGCGGCTTGGTTCACATCCATTACACAATTTCAATGGTATGCATACATGTATGAATTTCTTTACAGAGAAAGCAAGCAGGTGGTAGTTTGGAAGTCCTAAATGCAGACCTAACGGCATTTCAGTCTCACAATTATTCAACTAATGAGAAATTTTTTTAAAAAAACAAGAGATACTCTTTCTTTGAATGTAAAACTTGAGGAATACCTAGTTTGATACCAAATGAATAAAAGAATATTTTTGGGTATGTTTTCTGCAACATATGCTTGAATTTATACGAGCACTGGCAATCAGTGGGAAAAGTTTATACTACTTGAGTTGTAATTTTTTACGGACTGTGATTTATGCAGGCGGCCGATAAGGAGCTGGGTTGAAAGCCAGAATCCTGACGCGACCTGAATATTTTGGCATTATGCGACATGGAAATTACTATCCCAACCCTACTTAAGTAGTCTTTAGAATCCGAAAACGCATTCCAGAATTTCGGTTAACATTTCCCCAGATAGCACATGTATTATAAATATGTGCTGGACATAAAACATTACAGGAATCCTCTCTCTCCTTTTTTAGTTTTCATAAATTGTACCATCACGCACCAAAACCTTCTCAAGAACAAATGCTAATATACCTTCAATAAACCGATGCAGGTTAGTCATCCGCAAGCCCATAAAAGACAAAACCAAGTCTATTTGTAATACCATATCATCAGAGACAACATGCTGGCTGATGAAATGTAATTTCCGATTCCTCTGACAGGTACTGACCGCTGAACGTTCCCTGTTCTTAATCCACAATCATCTTTTTCAGACATAAGTCCAACTAACTATAATTAATCAGCCGGATGACACAGACCAGCGGTGTGATCGACTTTAAGCGACTGAAAGGAAATCTGATCCTCGTGCCTGTAGCCCCAACAGGTGATCACTCCAATGTCTGAGAAGAAGTAAGTTTTATATTAACCAGGATAAAACTCCAATCGAACGTAGTGTTCCCCCCTCATCAGCAAACAAAAAACTCCCACAAATCCTACTCATCCGAAATTCGTTTCTGGGATTGATGCTCCATCTGGCACTAACCGTGTTTTTGTCTGCTTACTTCCGGAAGCCTTATTCCCACCTAACTCTTCACTTGATTACACTGTCCTCGATTCGATGGAAACCCGCCAATTTGTAACATTCCCGAAAGGCGGCAATCGCTCAAAAGTTGCACCCAGTTTTGCCAAGACACTTAGCAGCAACGACTAGCAGACCCCCATGCCACTGTCGTCATCCAAGGCACAGAATAGATACCTGGTTCAGAAACTGGATGGACTCTATCTCGTGCCTAAGTCAAACCAATCACACCTGGCTCAGCAGCACAACCAATGAACCAAATGCGCCAGGGATGCAGGACCTGGACCAACTCCGCTTCGCTCGTCGCTAATCCTCATCAGGCTTCCGTCCTGGCCACGAGAATGTCCAGGTCTCAGCCCAGTTGTCAGTTTCACTCGGGGTCTCCCCACTATCCGGCACCCGCAGGCGCACCGTAATGACACTTCGTGCTCACTTGGTGCTTTTGACTAAGAGATAAATTCATATTGACCCAACTGTGAAAAACTCGGCGCCTCGGTGGGATTCGAACCCACAGCAACAAGGGGAAGGGTAAAGTACAGCCAACGCTCTAATCACTTGAGCTACGAGGCCCGGCCGGACGACGCAAGTTTAAACACATTTGGGTCAAGTTTGCCCGCACAACCCACTGCAACGCCTGGAATCCACCAAATCTGACACTCACAGTCTTCTGCTTTCCATACCCGGGAAAATTTGAGAATTTCTTGAAACTATACACCTCTGGTACCCCTGTGTACAAAAATCACAGTGGGAAATTTAAAGAACCGACGAATATCAATCAAAACGAAATGGCAGCGGCCGTTCATTGGCACCAAAGTTAGGCCAGTATTGACTTTTCAGGGCATGTTCAAAAGGCTGACTGGTTGGCGCATTTAAAATACGTTTGACGACGGCCTGGGAAACCTGCGTTGGAAATGTCGAAAATGGCCAAAATACGAGTTCAAGGAAGCGACCTAGAAGAATTAGACTCGACTGCTGAAAGAAGAGCTTTATTCTTCAGAAGTTTTGGACGTAGACTTTAACTCATCATTGCAGACAACATCAGATATGCATACCTCATGGACAAGGCATACCTATGAAAATTCGCAACTCCCCTTCATCGAGGACGGTTGTCCAGCTCTCCAGCGGGAAAGCACCCGGATCGGACGCGATCCCTGCTGAGGTATACAAGCACGGAGGTCCCCAACTAATGGATCACCTGACTGCGCTCTTCCAAGAGATGTGGCGTCAAGGTGAAGTCCCGCAAGATTTCAAAGACGCAACCATCGTGCATCTCTACAAGCGCAAAGGGAATCGCCAAGTCTGCGACAATCACCGCGGCATCTCCCTGCTGAACATCGCCGGGAAGATCTTCGCACGAATCCTCCTCAACCGCCTCAATAACCATCTGGAACAGGGCCTTCTGCCGGAAAGCCAATGCGGCTTCCGTCGTCATCGTGGGACCACGGATATGATCTTCGCCGCCCGTCAACTTCAGGAGAAGTGTCAGGAGATGCGGACCCACCTGTACTCTACCTTCGTGGACCTGACGAAAACCTTCGACACGGTGAATCGTGAAGGACTGTGGAAGATCATGCAGAAATTCGGCTGTCCGGAGCGATTCACTCAGATGGTGCGTCAGCTGCACGACGGTATGATGGCGCGAGTCACGGACAACGGAGCTGTCTCAGAGGCATTCGCAGTGACCAACGGAGTGAAGCAGGGCTGTGTGCTGGCGCCTACCCTCTTCAGTCTTATGTTCTCCGCTATGCTGATGGACGCCTAACGCGACGAACGCCCCGGGATCCGCATCGCCTACAGGACGGACGGTCACCTCCTGAATCAACGGCGGATGCACTTCAAATCTCGCGTATCCACAACCACCGTTCACGAACTCCTCTTCGCCGACAACTGCGCTCTGAACACCACCTCGGAAGAGGAGATGCAACGCAGCATGGACCTGTTCTCCGCCGCCTGCGAGAACTTCGGTCTGGTCATCAACACACAGAAGACGGTGTTGATGCACCAACCGCCACCCAACTCGGCCACAGCCCCCAACGCGCCGCCGCAAATCAGCGTGAACGGAACCCAACTGCAAGTGGTGGAGAACTTCCCGTACCTGGGCAGTACTCTCTCCCGCAACACCAAGATCGACGACGAAGTCGCCAACAGGATCTCGAAAGCCAGTCAAGCCTTCGGTCGCCTCCAAAGCACAGTTTGGAATCGTCACGGTCTCCAACTGAGCACCAAGCTGAAGATGTACAAGGCCGTCATCCTGCCGACACTACTGTACGGAGCGGAGACCTGGACGGTGTACGCAAGGCAGGCACGTCGACTGAACCACTTCCACCTTAGTTGTCTTCGTCGCATCCTGAGGCTGAAGTGGCAGGATCGAATCCCCGACACTGATGTGCTGGAACGGACAGGAATCCTCAGCATCTACGCCATACTGAGGCAAATGCAGCTGCGCTGGAGCGGCCACCTGGTGCACATGGATGACGAGCGACTACCCAAACGACTCTTCTACGGAGACGTCGCGACGGGTTCTCGCCGTCAAGGAGGCCAGATTCGCCGTTACAAGGATACCCTGAAGTCCTCCCTGAAATGCCTGCAAATCAACCCCACCAACTGG
>CACRXP010000897.1:116841-134598 GCA_902702965.1 Spirometra erinaceieuropaei | reverse complement strand
CGTGCCAGCCTCCAAATCTCTCTTGTGTTGGTTGAAATCCTGGTTATTTGTTGTGTGGGCCAGGGGGTGTGGTGGAACGCCAAGGTGAGGATCCGTCCGAGCCATCCACCTGCGGCCTCTCTCGTCTCCGGTCTTCTTGACAGTCCTGACACCGGGCTCGGGCGAGGGAGGAGGAGAGAGTGTAGGTAGATGCTACGCAAGTCTACCGGCACTATAAACCCCTGCGTAAGTCACCGTCCCTGCTCCCATTTCTGCTGCAACTGTGGGGCACACGATGGACATAATCGAAACCGATGGCCGAACTGTCATCTTCCAGACCAACACGGATTTTGTGGACAGTGTTCGCCTATGCGCTCTCGGCGTGGTTAGGTACTCTGTCCGCACTAAGCCTCAGCACCTCGTTTGGAAGGAGGAGGTCATTTTACTTGTTAATAGACTGAGACCCAGTGAGCCGTGACTCAAACAGCTAACGGCTCACACAAATGTCACCTCTAACAAGAGTTTCGGCCACGTCGAATTTGAATGTGGGTCCGGATCTCCTCGGATGAGCCGCACCTTGAGCGCTAGGGTCATTCCTCCTCACTGCTATCATATGTCCGGCAATTCGCGTACGGAGCTGTGTTCCGGTTCCTTCGACGTAGTTGCTGCGTCAGCAACTGCATCAGATCCCATAAATGACTCCAGACGTTTCTTGTTGCGACAGTGGGTTGTCGGTCTCATCATCTGAGGCCTGATGGTTATGTCCGGTCTGCGTACAACACCAACTTCATGGGGTGCCAGAAGGTGGCCGACGGTTTCCGAAACGTTCTTGACGTACGGACGCGTTCGCCAAAATTTTGTGTCCGTGCAGTTAGGTCTTTCGTCTTTTTTGAGTGTGCATGGATTGAGGGAGATGCGCAGGTAGTCTCTGGCTTTGAACACCCGTCGAAAACATAGTGATTTGGCAAGCTTGTCTTTCGACTTACCGAACTGGGCCGCAAAATACCGATTTAGTGTCCCCTAAGCAGCAGGATTTGTGGCTGATTGGATGGTTGCTGTTGAAGTTCAGTGTTGGCGTCGTATTTGTCGCTTTCTTGAAAACTTCGATTTAAGGTGCCACAGTCTTTGCGGCAGACGAGGACATTAAGGAAGATCGAGTGGTTGTTTTATTCTTTATGCATCTTAAATCGTAAATCCGGAAGGATGGCTTTAGGATGCCTTTTGGAAGTAAATACCTGATCCAGTTCTCTGACTATCAAAGGCGCAGTCGCGCAACTTCCCAATGAACTAATGTGAGTTCAGTCAGTGCACTCGTTTTAAGACGTCCATCTAGGAAGAGGTGCTGACAAAAACGGGGGAGACTGGAATGGTCATCTCTAGCTTATTAGCTGATCGGTGCACATTCTTCCTACGGTACGCATATATATTGCTAATAAGAGCAGATATGCGGGCTCTTGGATGTTTTATGCGTAAAGGCCATCTCCGAATACGCGGTTGCAGACAGCATCAGATATGCGTGCCCCATTCAGGACATGGGAATAGGTACGCCCCGCTCGAGTTATATGGGTGAACCTTCGCGTAATTCCGGAAAGGGCAAATTATTCCCCTGGCTAACTCCAACAATAACCCTAATTCAGAGGTGTTTTGACAGAATCGTGACAAAGTCGGTGCCTCTGTGGGGGATTCGAACACGCAACAGCAAGTGAAGACTTTAGTACAGCCAACGCTCTAACCATCTGAGCTATAAGGCTCCGCCGGATGACACGAGTTTAATCGCATTTGGGTCAAGTTACCGGCCCAACCTACTGCAACGTCTGGAATCCACCAAATATGATGCAGTAAGTTGACTGTCCAAGCAGGATTTCTTAAGTCATTCGCCTAGAGTCCACCAGATGACTACCAGGCTCGCGTAATTCATAGATGTTAGAGCGTTGGTTGTACTAAAACCTTCCCCTTACTGCGTGGGTTTGAATCCCACCGAGGCGCCGTTTTTCACAATTGCGCCTATATGAATTATTCAAAAGCCGCCAAAACATCTATCAATTGATAAATCCTACCAGTAAGAGGGAACTACCGTGCTCCTCCAAACCCATTATCGAACTACTTTTTCCTCTGAATATTTTTTTTCGGGGATGCTTGCTAATTTTTTAAAACACCCACTCTGGAATTTGTGGGTATTATTATTAGCATTATCATTAAGGAAGTGTTGTACGAGAAAGGGACATTGGTCGGCGGACAAGAAAAACGCTACCGAGTTTACACGGTAAAATTTTTAGATTCTAGGATACCTCCGACCTGTTCATCCAAGAAAGGTCCCGGAAAATTTATTCGTCAATTGCAAGGACCTCCTCATTTCACCAGCGATCTACGGATCGTTTGAGCGAAAAAGACCTAACGCAGAACTTAAAGCGAGCAAGGACAGCAGAACTTAATGGTACCACAAAATTTCGCGACGGCTTCTCAACTGCTGCCCGTTATAATATCCTTACCCTTTAGGGGCGACAACATCTCTAATACCATCAAGCGGCGATTGAGATGCACTATTGAAAGAACTTACAACGCAGCTGAACTCATCTTCTACAGTTCTACTAAGGCTATCGAAGTTCCACGGGCGAAGGATGCCTTGCCATTGCACGCCACGTCAAATTGTGTTTTCGAATTTACATGTACTTGTGGATGCAAGTACATTGGGCGAACGCAAAGGCAACTGGCAGCCAGAGCAGTTGAGCACCTGCCTAAATGGCTTCTAAAGCAGGAGAACAAGACTCCACGGTCTTCCATTACAAAACATCCCCTTGATAGTGGCCATTCGGTTGACCCTAAGACGTCTTTTCGAGTATTAGTTCGAGCACGAACTACTCGGTTACTGCGCTACCTGGAGGCAGGCTATATACGGCGGGAGAAACCCGACCTATGTTAACAGTTAGACCACGTGGTCAACTTCAGCTTGCCCTGGTAGACCCGAGCCCCTTTTGAGTTTCGAAATCCCTCGGCATGCCTAGTTCCCCATTTTCATTCCTATGTTGCATTTTGATGTTACCATTTTATCGATTATCTACGCGCAGTACACGTTGACCTTGCTGTTTTACATCGATTTTCTCTGTCGAAATTCAAACCTTTGTACCTTTCTCACTTGTTATTTCTGTTGTGCAACGACCGGCAGCAGTTGAGAAGCCGTCGCGAAATTTTGTGGTACCATTAAATTCTGCTGTCCTTGCTTGCTTTAAATTCATTCCGGGGAAATATTCCTTCAACTTTACACGGTACAATTTTTAGACTAGTATACATCTGACCTGTTCACCCAAGGTCCCGGAAAATTTATTCGTCAATTGCAAGGACCCCCTCATTTCACCATCGATCTAGGGTTCGCTTGAGCGAAAAAGACCTAACGCAGAACGTAAAACCGCAGTCTCCCAAAAAGCAGCCAGCCGGCCAATGTCGGAGAAGACGGTTCATTAAACACACGGACCGAACAGGGCCGATCCGAGGCAAACAATTTCCGCTCGAGCCTACCACATACACAGCATCTTTGCCCTGATTCAACTGAGAACTTATTAGAGACCTAAACAATCTTTGCAAACAAGTTAATCAAGGCGTACAAAAGCCGAATAGGAGTAACGCGAGGCGTGGGTTATACGAAGAAAAAAAGCGACCCAGTCACTCCAATCTGGTTAGCATATACACCCTATGAGATAAGATTCCCTCGCGCATTCAGTGAGCAGTACTATGGCAGCGAAAGCCAGGAGAACAAATAACCTATATACTGACTGCGTCTTTACTAAAACAGGCAAAGTGATGGTCAGCTAAACCGCTCCTCACAGAGATCAACTAAATAACAGTAATTGGGCCATGGGCAATAATTTATCCCCAGACTCCGACTGTCTGTGAAAACACCTTACGAACAACAACGAAAACGAAGATTTTTTGAAGAACAAAACTTTACTGTTTGTCTTTTAGAACAAAAAATCAAAAACACGAGTAGATAGAAGAGGTACACAAGGAGTCGTCAGCCATAAACGTGTTGTCCAATTAACAGGGTATATTGTCTGCTTTATGCCAAAGAAAGCACATGAATGCTGCCGTTTAGGGGATCCTGGCGGACACTAAAAAGCTGCATGAAGCGAACTGACGCCAAATGAGCTACTCAGAGGCGGGCTGCATTTTTTTCAACATCTCTCCGATGGGTCCTGGTACCCGCTGCCTCAAAAAGTGAGGGGCTTGGAGGCACACTCCACCAAGGTGGAGCGCGGGGCAGGAAACGGGAGAACAACGAAACGTTGCTGGTATAGACGGATTCACAGGCGTAAACCCAGGTTAGCAAGATTCCCCTTCCTCCAAGGGGTCACCATACAGGTTCGCCATAAGTGAAACCACCAGTATACGTTCGACATGTGCACCGCCAGAGACCAAGTGCTCATTCAAGTGACTTCGCATGTTCACAACTGCGCGGCCCAGTGCCACCAAAAAACCCCTAAATGGCTGCATAGGCGTTGCAGCATCTCGGACACGATGGAAACCACAGCAGAGAGAAGTCCAGTACTGGCATTTTGGGTTGGGGGTATAGACTTGTGCTGCTTTCCGCAACTTTAAAACGACACCTGGAGAGCGGGCATTGTCTGCAGTCTGTTGTGATCAGGAGTTGCGGAGACCATCGTGGACTCTCTGGCCTTCACCTCGCTGCCTCGACGAGATAGCGTCGCATTCCCTAGGAATTTGGCAAGAATAACATCTTGCACGCCCGGAGTTGAGGGAGGGTGTCGATGAGCCGCATCATTCAGTCCTGGCAACTGGCACCGAAGAGAAAGCCCTGAATGTTGAAATACAAAGAGCTCAAACGGTAAATTTCCTGAAAAGAAAGATGTAGCGAAAATTCAAAAAGCACGACAAGTGCAATAAGACAAGAAAAGCAAATAATACCGGCACACTAACCCTAACTATGAACATGATTCCTCACCCGAAACGTTTACTCCTAACCGTGACAAAAAAACACTGGCCCTAACTCTAATTCAAACCTCTAACCCTAACGCTAAGTCTAACCCTGACAAGAAACACGGGACCCCATCCATCCCTAAGCTTAACCCTGAACCCTTATCCTCGAACACTAGTCTGAAAGTGCAGCTTCCCTTTACCACAACGAAAATTTTCACGCCAGCTCCAACGCCACCCGAAAATGATATCAGTAGTAGTGCAAAGGGGGGTTAAGACCAAGTGCGACCTTGTATCCCATCGTCACCCCGAAGCAGTCTACATAACTCCGTACGCGCCATTCCTAACGCCTTAGTTCTATTTACAAGCCGAAACATTCATCGCACAGAAGGGCGCAATCAAACATACGTATGATCTTAAAGATTGGGATTGAGTCCCCACGTAATTTCTCACGTCTTAGAGTAAACAGATTTAGGATAATCTGGTGGGCAGCATATGACAATGATCTTTATTCTCTGATTAATCTGATAATTGGCCTCTGGATCCCTGCGAGTAGGTTACGATCTTGCTTCAATCGAAGTCTGCATACATGGATGTAGCATTACCATTGCATCGATGACTACAGAAAGATGGTCTGCGCGTAAATCTGTAAATGCCGCTTGAGTGCGTGGATTATGGAATTTGTGGCTCTGGCTAATTTAAAATGGTGGGTAAAAGGTTGAGGCTGACTTCGTCCGCTTCTTAGACTTCTATCCTATTCAAATAGTAAATGCGTGTATCACAGACGGGAGTTCCATATTCAAAATGCGGTTGCAGACTTGCATCCGAGGTCGAAGGCAATGTCGGTTGACAGCCTCAATAACCCGAATACGTCCTCGCGAAGGCTAACAAGGTTACTCGAGATGACTTTACGAGCAGTCTCGCGAATGACGCCAACACGTGGCGGTCTGTTCAAAAGCGTGCGAGAACAAAGTACAATCGGAATCGACCGGTGTGAATGCAGAAAAAAATAAAACGGAAGAAACCTTGCTACAGAAAAGATAGCCAACAGCAAACCACAACGGAAATATAACAATGACAAATAGGACGTCGTAGATAGCGCCCGTCTCCACTCACCTTATCATATCTTCACGAGCGGAGACCAGCTTATCGATTGCTCGACTCCCAGAATGAGAAAGACTGATCATGGACCAGAAGACCTCGCGTCTAAGGGATAGCGATGGGGACGCCGCAGAGAATGATGCCGAAGAAATATCGCCGTCACAGGTAGAACAAACACGGCGTTGTTCAATGAGGTCGATCCCGGGAGAAGGCCAGAAATGGGCGATTGAATGCCCGGACAGTACATCAGTCCAATCATTTTGTAAACCGCCAATGTGATGGATGTCCGAGGTGAATTGCTAAATACAGCCCAGTTGGCGAATCTCCTGGGGTTTGAACTTCTCAGAATACTTGGCAAATATTCAAAAAGATAGCTGTTCTTTGGTAAACAAAAGACTCGATGATCTAAAAACGGAGCATCATGAAAGCACCGAAAGACACTGAACCACAAAGCCCCTCCACCAATCCCAGTTCCCGTTACGCCCCCTGCCCGCCGTGAACTGCAACCTTTATCCGTACGTCTCTTAGGCCAAAACGCAGGCTGCTCATACCGTAAGGCCTTCGGCCCCTGGACATGCCATTGCGGACACGGCAATGTATTATTTCTAACCAACAAATATTTGGATGCCGTCTCCCGATTCTTACCCACGGCCCACCTAAAATAAATAACATAACTAACTTACAGATGTTCAGGCATTTATCATACCTACATCCCATACAGACTCTAGTAGACAACGGTGTCAGCGTATCCCTCGTTACCGTCAGTGGGATCTCCCTACATTTCCTAAAACTCGTAAAACAATCATCAGCGCCCGCAGACCTGGGCGCCGCAAACGCTACCGCAGTCAATGATTCCGACAGTATTCTCCTGCACATCGCCATCGAAGGATCCAATGTAACAAACTACTTCTTAGTTACCTCAGACAGCCACGGTCTCACCTTCCATAACCAGACTTTCCCCAGCGCACGAGTGCACAATCAACAACCCTAACAGGCCCATCATTCCTCCCCTATCCGAACCGGAGGACAAACCACCATTTCCGGTCCTCGTCCTTTTCAAAGACGAAGAAACCGGAGGACAAACCACCATTTCCGGTCCTCGTCCTTTTCAAAGACGAAGAATGTCCGGCGTAGCCGTACGTTGAAGGGACACGGTGGCTAGTCATTGTCTGCAGCACCAATCCAATTCACAATCTAAAACATAAGTCAAGGGCATTCAGACCTTTTCGAAAATGTTGGATAATTCTCCATTAGGGAGATGCGCTGTTAGATCCTCGTCAGGCGTTACTGCACTCCCTTAACACCACCGGACCGTGTACTTTCAGCTTCTCATTATCAGCCTCGCCAGTAGCATCCACCCAACGTGCACTAGCCGCAATAACTTCCTCCTCTAACTCCACCTACAGATTTTTCCTTCGAAGCAAAATCAACACTATTTCTATTGGCAAGCTAGTCCTCTTCACAAAATTACCCAGAATGACAGGGAGCACACCTGGTCGGCCAACTGCGAGAGTGACTTTAACCACCTACGAGAAGCTCTATATGTACATATGTATCCATATTTCATGGGACAAGACGGAGATCGTCTGCGTCTGACGACAATCACAAGAATCAGCGCTGAAAATGTACGCAATTAAATATCTCGTACCATAGAACCTATCTTATCTACACTTACATTACTCAGGAGGCCTATCCCCCAACATCCCCTCTCAGGAGGCAGTTGTTGAGACCATTGCACGCTGGGCGGGAGCTGGTGGTGAGAAGCTGAAAGTACACGCCCCGGAGATGTTGAAGGAGGTCCAGTGGCACCTGACGATCGTTCAATGCGCCGATCACCTAATGGAGAATTATCCGGCATTCAAGACAAGCCCCGAATTCCCTTGTCTTAGGTTTCACATTGCAAATTGGATTGCTGCCGCAGACAAAGACAGGATGCCCTGCCCCTTCAACTTAAGGCCATGCCAGAACTCTTTCTCTTTGCAAAGGACAAAGACCGAAAGAGGTGGTCTGTCCTTCGCGTCGATTCCCATCTTCACCAGGCACTCATTGTGGGATGCTTCGGTAGACAACATATACCCATTATGAAAAATGGCTTTGGAACTGCGGGGCATCTGCAAACACCGTGGCACTCCCTCATCGTCGTCCAACAGCATGGCACCTGTGGACAACTCAGTCCAGGCGTCTTTCATTAATGCGTCTAGACACCGGTGCGGCTACGTTCGCTGGTCCTTTTATGCAACTGCGGACGTTTTGCAAAAAAGACTCAAAACTAAATGCCGAAATGTTATCTAGCACTCCAAACCGTGCAACATCTTCGTGTAGGTGGACCAGGCAATGAACACTGTACACAACATCAGCTGGATGATACAACCTACCAAAGTCTGCACCAAAAGTAGTCAAAATAATGCGTGCACAGTCAATAAATGTCTAGTGTAAACGGAAATGGCAAAATATGTACACGGCGATAAACAACTTTACAAAACGTTAATAGCGATTCTGGTCAAAGAAAAAATTCTAAGACTGCCGGGCCGGTGTAAAGAAGCAAGTGCCGGTATTCAGCCGCTTTGCAATACTCGAGGCAATTTAGTCTTCTGCACTTGCACGCAAATTCCGCAGGCAAACATTCGCTGCACTTTCAAATCAACGCATTGAGTGCCGCAGAAAACTTCATCACTCCGAGCCGCCACATGTGTAGCAACTTGCGTATCACACACAGGCATATGTCACAAATCGCCACAATCGTGCATCTACACATGCGGAAGGGAAACCGCCATTGAAATCAATGAACGTTGGGACACTGATGACTGGACATTTTAGGATGCTCGATGACTGAGTTGCATGGAACCATTTCTTCATATTCACCCAAGTTGCTTCTGCTCTCACAGGAACCTCTCAACGTAACTCGGTCACTACCCACGAAACCTACAACCCAACAGCCCCTCAGCTTTTGTTTCGTGGGCAGTGATTAGCTAGATACTTTTACCCCACCCACACTCTACCTCTCCTTTTGGGTTGTAGAGTATCATGTCCTCACAAAAAGACAGCCCAAGGAAAGAGACGAAAGGGCTCAGTCAAGATCCCCTACGACGACAAAATATGCGATAGTGATCTGGACCTATCATCAACATCCGTAGGATTGTTAATTACATTATTTCCGTTATCTACAGCAGTCCCAGTCAGAAAATACCGAATCCAACTCCGCCTAACCATTGGTGATGTCCCCCAATTCCAAAGGCAATTACCCTTCATTCGAGCATGCCGTTCGAAGGCCATAAGAACAGTGAGCATGCGCAATCGAAGGACCCAATGTAAAAAACTACATCTTAGTTACCTCAGACAGCCATGGTCTCACCTTTCGGAACCTGACATTTCCCAGCGCACGAGAGCACAATTAACATCCCTAACAGGCCCAAACTTTACCATCATTCCTCGCCTATCTGAGCCGGAGGACAAACCACCATTTCCGGTCCTCGTCCTTTTCAAAGACGAAGAATGTCCGGCGTAGCCGTACGTTGAAGGGACACGGCGGCTAGTCATTGTCTGCAGCACCAATCCAATTCACAATCTAAAACATAAGTCAAGGGCATTCAGACCTTTTCGAAAAATGTTGGATAATTCTCCATTAGGGAGATGCGCTGTTAGATCCTCGTCAGGCGTTACTGCACTCCCTTAAAACCACCGGACCGTGTACTTTCAGCTTCTCATTATCAGCCTCGCCAGTGGCATCCACCCAACGTGCAATAGCTTCCTCCTCTGACCACACTTACAGATTTTTCCTTCGAAGCAAAATCAGCACTATTTCTATTGGCAAGCTAGTCCTCTTCACAAAATTACCCAGAATGACAGGGAGCACACCTGGTCGGCCAACTGCGCGAGTGACGTTAACCACCTACGAACAGCTCTATATGTACATATATATCCATATCCCATGGGACAAGACGCAGAGCGTCTGCGTCTGACGACAATCACAAGGGTCAGCGCTGATTGGTCAGCGGGTTTATCGATTTCTCACAGTCATTGGCTGGCGAGCTTGAGCTATCGGTGCTCCCCGCCGCATGCGCGTCGCCATTATTGCTTGCGTATCGCGTGTTGCGTGTGCTATCAACTGCTCTCTGCTGCAATCTCTTATACCCTGTTTTGATTCATTAACCCATCCTTTTTATTGTTCAAATGTTTAGGCACGAATGTAAACGCACTATTAGGCGGCATGTGAAGAAGAAGATCGCGGAAACATCAAAGGAAATAGATGCAGAAGTGGATCTGCTCTTTGGCGGTAGCAAACGTTATCGAGTGGACAGTTCAGACAGCGAGTCGTCTGTTGGTCACCCAGTAGACGTTGGAAGTGGGTGCCTTAGCCCGCCAGCGTCATTGTTAGGTGATCTGACATCTGCTGACAGTGTTGGTTGGGCGGACACTGTCATCCATAATGATGACGTGCCACTTAGTGAACGCATTAGGACAAGACTGCGTGATTGGGCTTTGCAATGCCGTATACCGCACAGTCATTTACGAAGTTTGTCAGACATATTGCGGATGGCAGTCCCGCAATTGCCCGAAGACCCTCGTACACTGTTGGGGGCATCGTATAACTTGCAAGTAGTCCCCATGGGTTGTGGGGAGTACGTTCATGTTGGGCTGCAGAAGCAACTACGCAGATTAGTTGATAGTGAAATCGTAGTCGCAGATAATGAAGAGATGGTCGTGAATCTAGCTATAGATGGTTTGTCTCTATACCGCAAGACGAGGGCTGAACTGTGGCCCATTCTAGGTCGTATCATGAAGCCATTTGTTAGTAACGTGTTTGCCGTTTACATGTACTGTGGGAACGGCAAGCCGCCAAACGTAGAAGCGTTTTGTAAAGACCTCATAGACGAAATAGTTGTGCTTAAAGAAGAAGGATTACAATTCAGTAATCGCCCAGGCAGGATGCGGGTCCGCATAGCTAGTGTAATTTGCAATGCACCCGCGCGGGCCTTCGTCAAACAGATTAAGAACGTCAACGCATACGACGGCTGCGAACGTTGCACAACCGTCGGAACATACGTAGGAAAAGTTGTCTACCTAGAGGAAGGAGAGAAGGAGAGGAAGGATGATGACTTTACAGGACAGGAAAGTAGTCAACATGTAGTAGGGCTGTCCCCCTTTATCCGTTGTAATTTGGGTTTAGTATCTAATTTTCCTTTAGATCCACTGCATCTTATATATTTAGGCGTGGTGAGGAAGCTGATTCGCCTGTGGGTTAGAAATTACCGGTCTAAGGCAACTGGCCAGACGCAGTTGTGCACACTGCGTTCGTCGCAAGTTGAAATAGTTAATAGCAGATTACGAGGGTTAAACACTTATCTACCTACCGAGTTCTCTCAGAGGTGCCGAAGCCTCACTGACTTAGACTCATGGAAGGGCACCGAATACAGACAGTTTTTGCTGTACACAGGGATAATTGTCCTGAAGGACATTTTACCAGCAGGGCATTATAAGCACTTCCTCATCTTGTTCACGGCCATAAGATTGCTTGCCTCAGCGGACATTTGCATGTCCAACGTAGGCTACGCTAGGCATTTATTAAAGTTGTTTACACGTAAATTCGTTACGTTATATGGGCAGGAACACATGGTCTACAACGTCCACAGCATCATGCATATTGCTGATGATGTTGAACGTCATGGGGCCTTGGATTCCTTCTCATCTTTCGCATTTGAGTTACCTAGGTCGTCTGAAGAAACTATTACGCGGTCCGTCCAGACCGCTACAGCAAATAGCCAGGCGACTTAGTGAATTTGACGCGCAAGGTGTGTGCTCGCGCAGAGGTCAACAGTTTCGGCTTATGCGAAAGCACACCAAAGGCCCGATTCCAGAGGGCTTCGATGTTCAACAACAGTTCACCTGCATACTAGGCACCGGTTTTCGAATTGATACTTCCTCAGCTAATCGGTGCATAACCCTAGGCGACAAAATAGTCTGCGTAAAGAACATACTTGTAGACAGAACAGGACAGATTCTACTAGTATACAGCGAATTCACCAACATTGCTGATTACTTTCTGTATCCTGCAGAGTCATCATCCATACAGGTGTACACAGCCGATATCTCGGAAACAATTGACTGTGCACACTTTCCCATGACCTTCTCTAAGTACGTTTGCTTTCCTCTAGATAACTCATACCTATTAATGAAGATATTAGGCTATGAACAGCCATCCTTTGCCACTACCAATCCCGTCCTCTCCATGGACAATGCTCGTTAACCCTACAACCACACAGTACCTAGTTAGCGGTTAACGAGCATCAAGGGATGTAGTGGTCGTAGTTATAGGTGAAGCTACTAACTACTATTTTTTCCTGTGTGGTTGTAGACATCCATGGCTACGTCTTCCAGTGACGAGGAGACTGCTAGACGAAAGTCAACAAGACGACGACGCAATCCTTTAGACGAGCGATACTGGGAACTTGGCGAGCCGCCGCTGTCACCGGTAGTAACTTACAATATACTTACAACGGTTTCTATTTAGGATGAAAGAGAATCCGACAAAGAATCAGTAGACACCTTACCAGCAAGAAGAGAACGGAAAGACACAGGTAATGCTATATCAAACTAATTTTCGTTGTAGTATGCCATGACCCGTCCTGTCGGGCAATTATTTCTGAAATGCAGGCAGACATAAAAAAAAAAACAGGGCAAGAACATCGCGTTTCTGCGTAAGCAACTTGCCTGGGTCATAAAGGGCATCATGAAAATCCTCAAAATCAGCATACAATGCAGCTTAACGACATTCCTCGACAACCAGCCCCTGGAAGCCCGGAGGCCGCCTTTCCAACCAATTCTTTAAGGCGGCCCATCAGTACAAAGTCCGACTTCCAGGAGGTTAATAGCAGACTGCACGACCCCCAGGTTAAGTCGCAGCTGGTAAGGCTAAGCGAATTTTATGACATTCATAGACGCACTTCCTCGTATGCCTCGGTGGGCGCAACACCGATGATTTCGTTAAGAGGGTATTTTATGCCCTGTTTGATGACGAGGCGTGCATGCACGTGAATTTCCGTGGGAAAAAACCAAGGAGGGCCTGTGCGGGTCACAGGTTTACGAGGTGATAAAGGGTAGGCCCTTGCTTACATGTAACTCTGCATGGAAAACAGACGTTTATGCTGCCTGGAACAAGGTAGGCAGAGTGGATGTATATGAACTTGAGGCCGCCTTCACTAGGCGGCTGAAGAGATCACTCGACGCCCTTCGAAAAAGGCGATCCCGGCCGGATTCCCTTACCGATGACTCTGACGGTAAGTGAAACTGAAGTATTATTACACATACTTGGTTTAGAACTATCAACAGAACCCACGTCGTCCCGGCCGCGAGAGGATTAGCGCCCAGAATAATTGTATTTTTTATTTTTATAATAAATCATTACCTCTATCATGACACAACGCCTTCTTTCAACTTTCGTGGGGGGGGGAGGGGGGTTCCGTAGTTCTTTAAGTACTAAATAGGATGGGAGGTGGGAAAAAGAGCTTTCGTTGGTGCTACAACGGAAAGGTCGCTAAGGAATGCCGTCCCGCAGCTGCATAATGCCGTATCGCGACTTTTCGCCATTGTTTCCATAGCGACCACATGGACAAAATCCGCTATAAATCGGTCATTGTATCGCGACTTTTCCACAGCGAGGCGCCGCCACCTCGCTGTGGAATTGCTACTAGGGGAGGGGGGTTCCGCAGTTCGTTTAGTACTAAATCGGATGGGAGGTGGGAAAAAGAGCTTTCTTGGGTGCTAAAACGGGAAGGTCGCTAAGGAATGCCGTCCCGCAGCTGCATAATGCCGTATCGCGACTGTTCGCCATTGCTTCCATAGCAACCACATGGACAGAATCCGCTATAAAACGGTCATTGTATCGCGACTTTTCCACAGCGAGGCGCCGTAACCTCGCTATGGAATTGCTACCTGGGGCGAATGGGCCGCCTTAGGGGGTTGGTTGGAAAGGCGGCCTCCGAGCTTCCTGGGGCCGGCTGTCGCCGAGTGTCATTAACCCGCATTGCATGCTGGTTCTCAAGGATTCGTAACTTGCTCTTTACGAGCCAAGCAAGTTGTTTACGCATAAGTGCGATGGTCTTGCCCTGATATATCAGCCTGCGTATCAGAAATCATTGCCCGACAGGACGGGTCATGGCATACTTCAACGAAAATTGGTGTCACATAGCATTACCTGTGTCGTTTTGCTGTCTTCGTGCTGGGAGGGTGTCGACAGCTGTCGATTCTAGATTCTCGATATCGGGTATTGCGATACCCGATTTGAACAACCTGGTTATATATACAGACAATTTTTAAATGATATTACAAGATTACGCATTAAAACTAACAACATATCATAAAAGACAGTGACGGGGCATTTTATTACGTCCCACAGTAAAGCCTCAATGTAGACCACAGTAGGCAGTAAACGCACTCACGCCAAGCAGAAGGCAGCTCACGTGGAAGAAAAGTGCCGCACAGTGACACAGTTAAACATTTGTGCACATTATTCAGGATCGTCCAGGCATGTCGAAGCGCCAATTTCACCAGTTCAAAAGTACTTTTTCCCGTTAATAAAGCTTACTTTAAATGAAAACAGCATGTATGTTTACGGAGTAGTGCCTGTGCACTATGCATTAACTACGAGAATACTTTGAGAGGGCTAGCCCCTTTCTAACTCCTTCTTTGCTGCCTATCAAGAGGGGACCAGGTGCTGGCAGGTTAGATATCTAATAGATACCTACTTGACATAGTTTGTTACCAGGGATATTACCAGTTTCCTTGTGCCAGACATTATTTTTGTGGCATTCTTCGCAATTCCACTATTCATTATTAATAAACAACTCGAAAACTACCTTTTAGTCTTCATGGTATATGTAAGACCCAAATACGTGGGCCACGTCATGGGTTCAAAGCCCTCAGCATAGACCAATACACGGGAAAACAAGTTGCATATCTGCATGAAGCGGCGAAGTAATGCATGGGTATTATATTAGATAGAGGAGGAGCGTACATTTAGAATTTATTTGGTATGTATTGTGCCACTACCCTTTCTTTTGTCTACTTCGTTCTATCTCGACATGTTGATATCAAGGGTATATCGACAGAAACCCAGGTCGATACCCAGACAATATTACTATCTGGACATGATACTACGGAACCCTAGTAGCCGCCTTTGTAAATACCTAGATAAAGCACTAAAAGCTCCGTTTCTTACCATTTTGTCAAGTAAAATCTTAGAACTTTTCTTAGTCTTCCTCTGAACCCATAAATGGCATTATAAATGGTGGGGATGGAAGGTCGGATCTGGAGGGTGGGAATAGTTACCTAGGAAAGATGGCAGCTTCTGACGAGGAAAGGGTCTTCTGCACTATAAGCAATAAATATCGAGATCATACACGTGAATATTGAGTTATCGAGATATGTACACCTTCCACACAACTCTCCACGCCACTAAAGGAATGGAATAATACAGGTTTGTCACGGCACCTCTTGGCAGTGTCAGTCCTCTAAGAACACAGGCTGGACTTTGACTGCGTTTGTTTTGGCTGTCTGCACAGTCAATAGGGTGCCAGTTGGGAATGTGTTACCATTATTTAAAAACCCTAATTCCAAGGTTTAATAACAGTAAAAGTGGAAAAAAGAGCGTGTTGCGCAGAACGGGTAGTTAGATTTCCAGTTTGGCGCTTTTAGTTGAGCTTAGAAAACATCGAATTCGGCCCGAAGTCGAAATAACTGCCAGTTGATGATTTCGGATTATTGCCAGTTGTCGGTTGTAATAGGCCAAGCGATTGAAGGTAGTGTTTAAGTGAAGTGAAGCACCTCAAATAGGCGTGCAACCGGTATGGGGATGGTGTGCTGGAGTGTCTGTGAAGATGCCGGTACCCTTACTATTCGCAACTGTCGACTTTGCCACGCCGATACCGCCGTAGCAGAACATCTCGATTTCTCTCCCCCAGAGTCTGCATTCCCATGTCCGTTCGCTGCAGTAGTTCCTACTTCTGCATTTCCACCGGCAAACTAACAGACAAGACAGATCACCCACAATTCTCCATGTGTCTATTGCCCAAGTAGCGTCCACTATCATTCTAAATAGCACCCTGAATATAAATTTACATGATTAGTGTAGTGAGCAAAATATGCACACGCATCTGTCACCCTATCTTACGAACTTTGCATGCGTGTTTTCAGTATGGTGCTAGTCAATTCCATTTAGTATTCCCACGAACTGGGGGAAGACAATAAATGCTTAGTTATCCGTGTGTGTGAGAGAGAGTGTGTGTGCGAGTGTGGGGGTTCAGATCAGTTCAGTTCAGTTTATTGAGGGAAATAGGCGTAAGCCTTTGAGTACCCTATTTGCAACGTAAAAAATGTATGGTATACAGATAAATGTTCTGGGCTGAAATAGTTAAAACAGGCCCATAATTGTAGGACAAAATGAGAACGGGTTACAAGGGGGTGAGCTCTACTTCTCATCCCTCATGGTCATTTTGGAACATAAATATGTCAAGATTCTTTTTAAAACTTTCTATGGATGGTGACATCACAACATCTGCGGAAAGCTCATTCCAAGGTTTGACCACTCGAACAGAGAAGGAGAACTTCTGTACATCCAACCTTGCATGCTAAGTGCGCAGTTTTAACGGGTGACCTCGGAGGTTCGTCGTGGTAGTAAATGCAAAAACGTCTTCGAAGGCTAGGCTGCAATCCAACCCCTTAACAATGCGGAAGGCTTGCAAGAGATCCCCGCGAAGTTGCCTGTAACTCAAAGGAAAGAGGTTCAGATTTACTAGGCGAGTTTAATAAGGAAAGGAGCTTTGACTCTTAACCATCTTAGTGGCCCTCCTCTGGACCCTTTCGAGGCAGTTTTGATCCTCAACAGCCCACGGCCTCCAAGCTTGTATGCCGTACTCTAAATGCGGCCGGATAAATTTTCCGAATGTCTTAGGGAAAGCTTCTTCGTCAAAGTCGATAAACGCACCTTTGATGGCGTACAGTACGGACATTGCGGTTTTTGCCACTCTCGAACAGTGGGCGGATGGCTTTAGGGAACTCATCATCAGCATGCCGAGGTCTTTTTGGGCTTCGGCCTCTTGTAGGGCTGCACCGCCCAGAAAGTAGTTTCTTGTGCTTGCGGATCAGGCTGTGTTGCCTAGGCGAAGTACGCTACATTTGGCAAAGTTGAACCGCAGGAGCCAACGGTTTGACCACTCCTCCAACCAATTCAGGTTCATCTGCAGTCTGTCTTCGTCGGCAGGACCCCGAATTACAATCAATATCTTCATGTCGTCAGCAAACATTGTTACTTCGCAGTCTAAAATTCTTGCAGCATCGTCCACGTAGATAAGGAACAAGATGGGTCCCAGTACTGAACCCTGGGGGACACCATTCTCGACCATAGCAGGGCCTGATTTTCACCGACCGATGCAGACAACCTGGTGTCGACCCACAAGAAGTTTTCAATCCACTTAAAAAAAGTTATAAATAAATTAAATAAATAAATAAATTTTCTATTTAATGCCAGTTTACAGGCATTGTCAAGGGAAGCGATTAAACATAACTCCGATCAGCAGTGAAAAAAACTCCTGAGCTAAAGGGATAAAAATATAGTCGATGGTGGTTTTTATGGTTTGGAGGGCTCAGGAGAAAAAACTGCCGGCGGTGGTAGAATATCGACCGTCAAGAAGAGGGGAGGTTGCACGGTATCGGAGATTATCGGACGTCAAATTCCTTTCATGAAGTTGGGGATAGCCA
>CACRXP010000897.1:72825-113770 GCA_902702965.1 Spirometra erinaceieuropaei | reverse complement strand
AGGCCGTCCAGGAGTCCTGCATCTCACGCAGTCGCTATTGCACAAGGCGGAGACTACGGTAGAAAGCAGCTCTGTTGTCGTCGGTGGGCGGTCTACGCAGGCTTTGTGCAGACGTTTCTTCTCGGCGAGCGGGTTGCTGATAGCGACGTCATTGTCGTCGAACCAGTCCTGGTGTTGGCTGCGTGCGCGACCGAGGATGGTCTGCGCCGTCGACTGAATTGTGTCCCGCAGTTGACACCATCGGTTCTCTACGGAGGGGTTCTCGTCAGTGACGGCGACGGCGATGGCAACGACTGGAAGGTTGCCTAACCTTTGAGCTAGCTCATTGCTGAAATGAAGATGGAGAGCGGGCAAGGACAACAAGGCAATATTCAGCTTGCCTGGAGGTCGCTTACCTTGAGGTCTCCTACGAGGCTGTAGGCCAATACGCATCTTCGAGATGACGAGGCGATGTTCGGCCCACCCGTCAGCACCCGGGATCGCCTTTGCCACCAACACGTCCCGCTGGATTCGCTTTCGGACGAGGACATTGTCCAGCAAGTGCCACTGACGCGACCGAGGATGCATCCAGGTGGGCATCTCTCGCTCCGGCAGGCAGAAGAAGGTGTTTGCCAGGACGAGTTGGTGTTTTGCGCAGTAGCGCAGAATGAGCAGGCCATTGTCGTTGGAGTCGTTGAGGCCATGGAAATCTAGCACTTCTCTCCAGGCAACATAGTCTTTTCCGACACGAGCATTAAAGTCACTTGGGACAACCCAACTTATCCGCCTTCAACATAGTCTCCAGAAGGGCGTGTAGGTCCTCGCAGAATTTGGCCTTTGCGGCGTCGGCGCTGGACATCGGGGAACGTAGGCGCTGATAATGGTGGCAAATTTTCCCCCCGCCGGAGAGGCAGAGGGAGGCTCATCAGACGATCGTTGATGTCCTGCGGCAGACAGGGCAGTCCTCTCTCACTATGTCGTTGTGGATGGCGAAGGCGACACCCGCGTCCCCTTGCCCTGCCTTGGGGCGACCGCTCCAGAAGAAGGTGTAGCCGGCACCTACCTCCTCCAGTTGGCCTTGCTCGGAGAACCGGGTCTCGCTGAGTGCGGTGATGTTCACCTTGTAGCGCGCCAGTTCCCGAGCAACTAGCGCCGTCCTCCGAGCCGGTCGGTTGCTCCTCGGATTGTCTAAAAGGGAATGAACATTCCAGGCTGCCAGAGTGAGCGGGCTCACCCTGCCAGTCTGGCGAGTGTGGCGGCGGGAAGGAGGGGGAGAAGAAGAATAATAATAAAGAGAAGAAGAGGAATAAGATGTAGGAAGTGGAGGAGGGAGAGAGAGAGTAGCGTTATTGTAATTGTTTTTGTTGTTGTTGTTGTTTGGATTTTGGTTGTTTCGGCCGTGAGTTTAGCGTCTGCAAACACGGTCAATCTGCGGACGACGTGGATCCCCAGCAACCTTTAGGGCACTTTTTCTAATCCCTTCCTCCTAGCGGAGGTGAGCAAGGCCGGTTGTGCCGACGCGACTTAACTCCACTATTGTCCACGATTTTGCGTTACTTAGAAAATAACGCATGTTATCGTGGGACTGCCAACAACGACGGTTAAGCGCATGGTAGACAGTCAGGATGCCTTGCTTTCCTGTTTTTCTGTAAATTTACTGGATATTGAGATAAATTCGATTTGTAGGCATATTCTATATGACGACATTTTATTTACATTAATTACGGTCTCTGACAATCAGAAGAAAAAGCCATTGAACAAGCTTTTAAACTTATTGGGGTAAGAAGTACTGAGACTGAGGAGAGAATTAAACGTAAGCATAATTTTGTACTGCGAAACATTCATCAGCCGACGAAATGCTCGAGCAATAGATATATGGCGACTTAAACAGCACTTCTGAAAAAGTCATTGAACAGGCGTTTAAACTTTATAGAGTAATGAGTTCTGAAACTGAGGAGAGAATAAAACGCAGGCATAATTTTGTACAGTGAAACATTCGGAGTCACTTATCTGCTATAGAGGGACGCATTTATTCCTGCAATGTTGTGGCTTGGGTTTCAGTGTCGCGCAAGATAAACGACTGCGCTCGCTCCGCCGTAATGCGCCGATACTAGTTACGCTTCTCTCCTTGATAGAAGTCGATTTTATCTCGTCGAGGAGGGAGATAACTAGATAATTCTGCCGTAAATGGCACTGCTCCGTTTCGCCAGACCTCACACCCCTGCAGCGAAGACTGACCAAACTGAACTTTTCAAAAAACCAACACCAACATGATGACACCTATTGTCAGTTTGAATAAGTCTTCTACAACATCATCTGCGGCCTGTGCACGTCACGACATAGTCAATTCCGTAGGGAAATTCGACTGTTCTTGGTGCTGAGATCTTTAAACATACCATCACTCCTGGTATAAACACGCCTCTATCGACTCCCCAGCAACTCCTAGCACGCCTAAGCATGTGCCTAAGTCAAAGGCAAATCCAATTGCCGAGGGATGTGATTGTTGCGATTCGGCGTTTCCGTCAATCTTATAGTCCAGGACCTGATGGTGTCCCAGTAAGCATTTTAAAAGCCGATGCAAATACGATTTTTCCATCCCTCTTATGCAAGATATTTAATCTCGCTCTTGAAAGTGAAACTTCTCCTACCTTGTAGAAGGAATCACACATTTTGCCCATTCCTAAGCACGGCAAATTTGCGTCATTTGGTGACTTTCGGCCAATAAACACCCTCCCCGCAGTTTCGAATATCTTAGCGATATTGATCAAAGATAAGATGACAGAGAATAACCTACTGAGTGCGGCTCAGCATGGATTCCTCAAAGCTCGGTCTTGAGACACCTGTCAACCTTCTTTCTTTGACTGTGTCCTCGAATTTAGGGACATTGGTTTTACACTTTGCACATTCTATTTCGCGCGCAGCACGATTTTGAAAGGATAAGTGAAAGTTATATTTTTGGATTCAATTTCTTAATCCCTTGCACAGTTTTCCAGTGTAGACCTGACAAAATTTTCTATTTTTTGTCATAAGTCTTCTTCGCTTCCTGTCGTGTTTCTGTGATTTGTCATAAAGCAGAAATCTATGGTCGCAGTTTTTCACCCAACATAGCCTCAATCCTATCAAGTCTTACCTGCATATACAAAAGGTTTTCCTCGTATAAATATAGATAACCATTATATTTTAAACGATAAACCGTCTCCATCTGACGGCTTTCATCGTCAGTTTATTGAGAATTATACTGTTATCTATTTTATCCTACATAGCCTCATTATCCAATTCAGATTTATTCATAGTTCTGTTTTGCCACCTACGAAATTGTCATTTGCCCGTTCTTTTTTCAAGTTTGCATTCTGGTATTGAGTAAAACTTGCTTAGTATAAATTGTGCTGTCTGGTCCACCAATATTGGCAGCTTTCATAAATCGTTTCATCATACATAGCCTCATCCATATATCCTCGAAGTTTCGGCAGTTATCATCCATATAAATATTTGGACTTAAGTCTTGTTTTGCGTTTTCGGCATGAAACCTCAAGCAACCCTTCGTCGAAATCTGAAGGAAACTAAACTTCATCTGAACCCCATTGTTCATATGAAGAAAATTGATCTAGGGGCGCTTGATGATTTTAACAACTTTATGTCTCGTTGCGGATCAATTTTTTCTGTCCTTGGTGCCCTTCTTGACGGAAATTTGCCAACGCTTACGTCTCAGCAGTGTGAGAAGCTCATGCCTCTCATTAACCTGGTTGCGACTGAGACTGAAGACAGGCACAAACGAAGTTTCAACTTTATATTAAAAAACGTTCCTAAGAGTAGACAGCCAATAGTGTCGCCTTTCATTTCCTTTTTTCATGCGGCTTCAACTTTAGGGTCGCGGAAGCTAAAAGGCTTTCATCTAGGAGCAAGAATCCACCAATTCTTGTCAAACTCTTTTCATCGATAGAAGTGGATTTTCTTTTCTCCCATTTGGAGCGCTCGACTCAATATCTCAGGGCAAATAAACTTTTTATTAGTCGAGACCAAACTCCACTGCAACGAAAAGTTTCTCCCCCATTACCAAACGTAAAGCCACCCCCGAATTCTACTCAAATGCCTTTTTCCTCTAAAGCAGTTTCTCCATCTGGTGTCGACCAAATCCCCCCACTATCTACAGCGGCCCCAGTTCCATCTAGCTCTTCTGCTGATCACATTATCACAGAGACGGTTAAAACTAGCCTCTTTAAAACTCCCCCACGGAGCAAGGATTGTTCAAATGCGGCTCCCAAATTTATAAGGGAGCTTGATCTTAGCAGTAAAGATGAGCTAGTCCTTGAAGCACAACCGGCTCCCAGCACTCAGAATAGTGATTTGGTCAATAAACTTACATCGAATCCACCCCGTTCCCACGCCTGGCTACTCAGGTCTGACCTTGCAGTTAGGTCTAATAAGCTAGATGAGAGTTCAGGGAGGTTTTTACCTGTTCCTATCCTGAATTCTCAACTTAACGCCACAGTTGTGAAGCCCTCTTACACATCAGACTGCAAAATGCAAGTATATTGCATGGCTGATAAATTTTCCAATCCCGCTGCTAGCCTGACACCCCAAAATATAAAGCCCTTTCCTGATGTTAACTGTTTCCCGAAACCATTACGTCCGCCACCTAACATAAACTACCCCAAAATCCTATTTTCTTGTCTCCTATTTTTCCAACCCAACAAAATAGTTTTCCTCTTCCTGGGTCCTCCTCAAATGTTTTTCCACGTAATGCTGCATCTCTAGCTAGTAATTACCCCATAAATTTTAGACCGCAGCAACTTTGTCCTCCACCAATTGCTTCGTTCCAACAGCTTAATTTTCCACCTCCGGCTCTTCCTTTTTTATAAGTAGCAATGAGCGGAACCTACATATTAGGAATACGCTCAGTATTGTCTCTCTCAACGCAAGATCTGTCGTACAAAAGATGGCACACCTAAGAAGTGTAGCTGTTGAGTTTGACACAGACGTATTGTGCATTACTGAATCTTGGGCCCACTCTCTAATTTCAGACTCGGCACTTAACATAGATAGCCTCAATTTATACCGCCAGGAACGTGCCGACAGACGCGGCGGTGGATGCCTTCTTTACATAAGAGCATCACTTGCACAATCGCCTTATAACTTGAACATTTCCTCCTTCTCTGGAAATTTATGTTTTGCTTCGGTAATCCTTCCTCAAAATAGGAAAGCCTTAGTCGGATGTGTATATAATCCTCCTTGTTCCTCCGGAAATGAAAGCCAACTTTGTGAACTCTTTGAAAAAATTGCAGAAACTTCTTTCGATGTCAAGATAATCGTAGGCGATTTTAATTTGCCAGAAATTGACTGGCACACACATACTTCTCCTCCTAAATTCCAGAAGCTGCTTGACAAAATTTACTTTTCAAACCTGACTCAATTAGTTCACTCGTCGACCAGAAACGATAGTGTTTTAGACTAAATTTTTCCTAATGGCACCTTCCCTTTATCTATGGATTTTTATCATGACCTCTTTGCAAGTGATCATGCATTAATCCATTGTCGCTTCCAGTTGCAATTTCCGCAAAGCCAACAGTTAAACGTAGTATTTTTGACTTTGCTAATGTTAATAAGGAATAAGTAAATAACTTAACATGCACTCTTGATTGGCACAATATTTTTTCAAATAATGATCTAAATTTTTTCAACAATTGATTACAATGCGTAACAGAAGGTCTTCTTGACCGTATTCCTCGGAAGATGTTCAAATCGAGTGCCAATTCCACCGCTATCCCACACTTTCTTAAAAACAGACTTAAAAAGTTACGGAAGCAGTTTAAAGATCCTCCTGTGAGCTCATTATCAGTTCATCTAAGAATCGCTGAAATATTTGAACAAACTTCGAAAATGAGGCTCGAGCGAGATAGGCGTAGAGAGTCTTTAGCTATTAATGACGTGAATTCTTCTTAATCAGTTGCTCAGATCTTCCGTCAGAGATCATCTGCTAAGTCCCACCAAGTCATTCCGCCCTTGCTTAGTGCAAGTGATGCCTTCATTACAGAGGAGTCAGGCAAAGCATAAATTTTAAATTCGTTCTTTGCCAAGCATTTCACCATTGAAACTGATCCGATCCCTTTAATTCCTTCGTTGTCTGATGCTTCTCTTAGCTTCATTAATTTTTCTCCTGAATGTATTCAAAAACTGATAAGTCATCTTCCTAACTCTCACTCAGTAGGTACGGACAATATCCCAAACTCTTTGATAAAACAGCTAAGAGATTTTCCTCCTCTGCTTAGCAAAATCTTTTCAGTATTTCTCGTAAATGGCTTCTTCCCTGACTATTGGAAAACTTCTATTATTATTCCAGTATTTAAGTCTGGATGTCGTTCTGACGTACAGAACTATCGAGGTGTCCATAAAACACCCTCTCTCGCCAAAATCTTCGAAAAAATTATCGCCGTAAAAATTACCGAATTTTGCATAGCCAATCAAGTTATTAGCCCTTCCCAGCATGGTTTTTTACCAGATCGCTCTTGTGAAACATGTCATCTGTCGTTTCTCGATCTACTTACCTCTCTTCGTCATGATCACATATCTGTTGTCGTTATATATTTTGATCTTAGTAAAGCCTTTGATAAAGTGCCACATAAAAGACTCCTGATTAAATTGGTAGCTATGGGAATTCGCAGTCCACTAATAGACTTTCTCAGGTCGTACCTGTCTAATCGTAAACAAAAGGTTTTGGTGGGATCTTCACTTTCCAGTGAAGGCCCTATTGTAATTAGTGTCCCACAAGGTACCGTTTTAGGTCCTCTTTTGTTCTTGCTTTACATAAATGATATTTCAGCAGCAGTTAAAAATTCTCAATCATTTATTTATGCCGATGATCTCAAATGTGTATATTCTTTCAATAAATCTACGAGCCTTCATTGCCTGGAGCAAATCCATGCTGACTTGCTTCCTCTCTCAGCCAGGAGCTCAAAATGGCTAATGCAATTCTCTCCGCCTAAATGTCACTATATGTGTTTTGGACCTGATAGGCTACCCCAACCTGTGGTCTTTCAAGGCACACTCATGACTGAATGTACCACCATCAAGGATTTAGGTTTAAGCTACACTAGTAATCTTGATCTCTCGCCGCACGCTGACAGAATTACAGCCAAAGCTGCCCAGATTTGTGGCTTTATTTCTTACAATTTCTATCTTCCTGAAATTAAATTAAGGCTCTATCGTATGTTTGTACTTCCCATTCCCGAGTATTGTTGCCCATTCTTTGGTTTGATGAATGAAGCTAGTCGTTTAAAAATTGAAAATGTCCAAATACGTTTTTCTAAAAAACTTTTAGGTAGGGAACATCTCAATATCGCCTACTCAGATAGATGCCAGCTAATTAACCTAAAATTTTTATGGGTTCGAAGACTAGAAGCGGGCTTCTGGCTCCTCTTTCGCATTAATCATAGTTCAAATTTTCCTCGGATTTCAGCACTCACCCCTGGTAGTCGCCCATACAATCTTCGCAACTGGTCTCTAATTATACCTCCTCTAGCGTCCTCCACCTCTAAGCGCTCCCTTTTTTCGCTTCCAGATATACTTTCCTCTGGAATAACCTTCCAATAAATATAAGATCTTCAGAAATTCTACACACCTTTAAGAGAAGGCTACGTCTTTATCTGAATACCGACTCGATTAAACTTTTATTTTCCTCATCCTTCCCAGACAACTTTTTCTATGACAGTGAAAAAGGGCCACCGGGAATTTAGTATGCCGCCATTAAATTTCCGTATCTGTTAACATTTCCTTCCTTTATGAGTAGTCTCGCTTCCTGAGATCCCTCACCAGAAATGTTAATTATTCCAATTTTTCAGTTCATGCATCGTGCCCTCACAGAATGCGGTCCATCGATGCTCTTGGCGAAACCTTCTGTATTCGCCATATACTAGTAGTCTGGTCGCATCTCCCTTGCCCCATCCTCGGATGGATTCGGATGAATGTAACCGACCGCATCTCGGTTCTTGTCGCCTCGAGACTGGTTGTCATCGTGCCCTTACATAATGCGCTCCATCGGCGGTCATGACAAAGCCCTCTTTATTCGCCATATACTAGTAATCTGGTCGCATCTCCCCCCATGCTCGGATGGACTCGGTTGAATGAAACTTACCGCATCTGGGTTCCTATCAGCTCGAGACTGGTTTTCAATTTCGCCACTTATTTTTTTTATTCAAGGTGATACAGGCCAGTCCTGACCGACCCGCCTACGTACCATTTTATGAAATCCGTTACACAATGCCATATACAGCTGACATTTATTTCGGCCATGTTGATGTCGGACTATATTCCATTCTGTACCGCCAAATGCAGGCCAGTCCTCCCGGTATTTTTCTGATGCTATTTTTCTGAGGGTTTTTTTCTCCTGTTAAATTATTACAATCATTTTTAAATTTTGCTTTGGAGTTTTTTTTCACCCCTCGTTTTTTTCATTTTGCTTAACGGACTTCTAATCTCAAAAAATATGTATTGCACTTGTACAGATTTTGCCTACCTCGTCTAAAATTCGCATGTAAATTTATTTTTACTTGCTTTGATGGGACCCCGACGGGTCTTTAATAAAAATAATTGAAATTGAAATTGCACTAAGGCCTTTGATCGCGTTGACCATGCTCTTCTTCTCTTGAAACTGTCCTCTTTCGGAATAGGTGAAAAACCTTTGAATTTTATATCCTCTTACCTGGGCACTCGTACCCAAAGAGTTGAGATTTCTAATACTACCTCCAACCCCACACGTGTGAGGAGTGGAGTCATTCAGGGTAGTGTACTCGGCCCGCTTTTATTTTGCCTTTTCGTTAATGATGTACCCGATTTATTTCAGAATGGTAGGCCTTTCATGTATGACGATGATCTGAAGTTTGCACATCCATATAAGCCGGCAGATCATGACATCGTACTTGAACTCTTAAAGAGGGACCGGCGGGCCTTTGCCCAGTGGTGCCGCACATGACGCCTTTCTCTTTCTTGGCATAAGTGCTCAGTCATGGTGGTTGGCGACGACCGCCAACCTCAACTAAGCATTGACGGTCACGCCATAAATGTGCCTGGGGTTATTTAGGATCTGGGTGTATCATATTTCAAGAGCCCCAATCCTTCGGAGCACTGTGCCTTTGTAATCTCAAAGAACGTATAACGACCGGGTTTATTCTCCGAAACTTTAAAACAAGGGCCATCAGATTGCGGCTTTACAACATGTACGTTAGACCTGGCCTGGAATACTGTTCGTTTTTATTTAGCCTCATGCGTGCTACTGAGCGGAAGAAACTAGAATCCGTTCAACACTTTTTTACCAAGAGAATTTTAACCCCGGAACACCAACATTTGTCTTACCAAGAACGTTGCCGGCTTATAGGCCCTGATCCTTTATTGTTCCGTACATTGCAAAAGGGACTATTTTTGCTATTTAAACTCTTACATTATCACACATTTAACCCACTCACCTCTTTAAGACATCATATCCACCCGCGACTTAACAGTCATCGTGAGGTCTTCTTATTTCTGCCTCTGGCACGTACTGTTAAATATCCTCGGTTCTTTTCTGTAGATGCAATTGCTATTTGGAATAAACTACCCATGAGTGCGAAAACTCTGCAAAATTATCCTTTATTTAAGAGAATTATTACTCGATTTTTGCATTCAGAAAAGCTGCCACAAATTTTGAGTGTGGAATCCACTGAACGACTGTACCGGAGCGATGGCGTTTGTGGTCTCTGACCACTATGGGCGGTCTCTTCAGGGACAATTTCTTTGGTTAACAGCGACAGCTGTTCTTCGGCACTTCTGGTTGGACTAACCCTAACTTCATGAAAGTAATTGGCGACTGATGAGATCTTATATCGTGCACCCCCTCCCTTCTGGAGTGTCGACAGTTTGCGGTCAGCAGTGTTTTTCTAAAAACCACCATCAACTTTATTTTTATTCCTTTTCGACAGGAGGTTTTTTCACTGATGGCCGGATTTGTGTTTAACGCTTCCCTGACAATGCCTGCTAACTGGCATTAAATCAAGTTATTATTATTATTATCATTAAAACAAGCATTCAGTGACAACAAGTAGCAGATACCATGCAGGAAACCCAAACAAACGGGATTTAACTTTCAACATGGGCAAGCACAGACAAGCAGACAGAGATCAGACAACAAGCACAAGCAGAGCAAGGGCAAAGTTTACTTGCTCACTTACCTTGTGACCTCCTGCGATGTTCTACACGGAACCTCGTCACGGCCATGCCGATGCGTTGTTCCATCCTGTCGGCGAGGCTTTGATTGCCGTGTGCGGGGATGCAAACACGGATACCTCCACCTTGTTGAACCCGTCGGTCGAGGCGGTTACTGGAGTGTGGCCGCTAGGCAGAACCTAACTTCGAGGAGCCACAGGTAAGAGTTGGGTCCCAGCAAATGAACGTTGGGCGTAGTCTGAATCCGCGAGCTACCTACTACGTCCGTTGCGTTGACCCACCGCTCTATACACCCGTACACCCCGTGTAAGATCATATGGGGCCTTCCACATTCTTGTTATCATCACATATAACCTTACGTACAACTTATATGCAGAGCCTTACCGAAAGTTATATTTGCTTATGTTCCTCGAAGATTCTCAATGTCTAGTCAGTCATTTGATGGAAATGAGAGGAAGGGAAAAAAGGACATATATGCATTTGTGATATGCATATGAATTATGCTATCGTATACCTAGTTGATTTTTAAGGTTATATTCTGGTGTCACTCTAATGGCTAACATCATCAGAGCCCTTTCAGGCCAAATTTTATGCCGAAGGTCAAGGTAAAGCCGTTGGTTTTAAATTTGAAGATAAGTAGAGAATATTATTTTAAGTGGTTTTTCTGTGAGACCTAACGATTTTTGCCCCTGTTTTTGGTTAAATTTCCTTAAATGCCGGCCTCTTCATTCAGAACAGCCTGTTGTCATCCCCTTTTTGAGTTCTGCTAGTCTATGCCTGTTGTTTACCAGTCGCACTCTGCAATTCTGATTTCGTGCATTCGATTTCTCTCTAACTGTTGTAATTTATTTTTACATCAATAGCTCCTAGCTGAAATTCAGCCATCTTGTCTGCCAGAAGTTTTTTTAATCACAACTTTCTTCGAGACAAGATGAGACCAAAAGTCACCGGGTCGGCGTAAGCTCTCGGCATCTGTAATTAGGCATGGCTAAACTAAACCTAAGTCAGAAGGCTTACCTAAATCTAAGTCAGATGGTATTTCTAGTCAGTCGTCACCCGCTGAAATTGGTCGGCAGCTTAATCTGTCTGCACTTGACCACTGCAATGACTTTATGCTAAAGTTTGGCACTTTGCTGTCAATTCTTGGAAATTTATTAGACGGGAACATCTCCGATATTCCCTCTCAAGAATGTAGGCGTCTCCACTCACTTGTTCACCTGATCGCAAGTGAATCTAGTGATAGACAAAAGCGTTCATACAACTTTCTGTTAAAACATTTTCCTCGATCTGTTCGGCCAATGGATGTTGCGACCAATTTCCTGTATTCATGTGGTTTCAACTACAAAATAACCGATACTAAAGGCTTGTCCTCCCGTAGCAAAAATCCACCCATCTTAGTCAAATTGCTTTCATCAATCGAGGTTGACACCATCTTTACCCATCGAAATCGTGTCATTGCGTACCTGGAAAATGCAAAATTTTTCCTTTGTCATGATGTTGCCCCATGGAGCGTAAAGGTTGTCCAGCCCAGCCCGTCTTCTCTGACTTCTGGTTTGGTAATGCTTGTGTTGCCGACCAGTGGGAGCTCTCGAGACGGCGTCCCGTCTCGACAGTGTAAACGACATCGACTCGTGCGTCTCTGTCTAGCTTTCGGAATCGATACTCCATTGAAGGTCCAGAGACGGGCGACCAAAATTACACAAGGTCTGGGAGCACTGTCTTACGAATCTCGACTGTCAACTCTCAACCTGTTTCCACTTTCCTACAGGCAATTACGTGGTGACCTTATACTTGCATTTCGCATTATCAACGGTCTAGACTGTTGTTTAGATCCCACTGATTATTTCACACAAGCTAACACGCCCACTTTGCGCGGTCACCCCCTAAAACTACGCGCCGGGAAAGCAAGGATCAATGGAAGAAAGTTCTTTTTCAGTCACAGAGTGGTTGCAGCGTGGAATGTCCTGCCCACCGATGTTGCAACCTCCTCCTGTGTGAATTCCTTTAAGTGCAGACTTGACGCGCATCAAGCCTCCCAGTTACCAACCTTACATCCACTCACATAACCGGCACCAACTTAAACTTGTTTATACTAATTGTAACTAGTTAGTAGCCGTTATTGATTACTCTTTTTTGACTAGCTGTCAGCGATTAGGTACAAAACCCATTTTTTCACCTTCCCGCTATCAATGTTTTTCTCCGACGACTTGTAACCAATAGGGAGTTCAAAGGCGCTCGCCTATATTTCCCTTAATAAACTGAAACTGAATAAAGCATACTGATCAAGGAGGATTGGATTTGTCGAAAACTGAGTTGGTTAGTGTCAAGAAGGTCTTATTCTCCGAGGAAATTCGTGACTGATTCCTGACAATTCCCTTCATTTGCTAGTAGAAACATGGAGGTAAGTTCAGGAAGCAGTCGCAGAGAGAGAGAGAGAGACACGATCGCTGTAACCCTATTAGCCAGACGTTTTTGTTTCTCACTCGAATCTGCCATCAGAGACAGAGTCCTGCAAGGGTAATGGATTACTCAGGTGCTGCAGTATTTGCAAGATGTAGTTGCTAGGCTGCTACAGGTCTATCATAGTTGGCAACTCTCAAGTGCATCACGGCTCGACTGGTAAGGTGGTGAAGCATTCATTTGCCGTGTAGAGAGGCCCCGTCATGCATTTCTTGACTGCACCATTACTCATGGTAGAGAACTCGACCTAGTTAAAATCCGTTTCATCGATGAAAACAGGGGCCATGAAGTGCAAGCAGTTCAGACCAGATGTCAGTTTCAGTAATACCTTTACCGTCTACTCACAACTCTGAGGTTATCTCCTATCTCACTACCTACGACAGCGTTCACTGCCCTACGAAAAATGGTTATCAAATCTCGGCCTTTTCCCTCTGAGTTACAGACAGCTAAGAGGCGATCTGATACAAGCATTCCGTATTATGCGCGGTCAGGGCTGCTGTCTCTTACCTGCTGACTTCTTTGAGTTAGCAACCACACCGAAACACCGAGGTCATCCATTTAAACTTCGTGTGACTGGCGCCAGGTTGGGCATGCGAAGGTTCTTCTTTTCCAACAGAGTGGTCGAGGCTTGGAATGCTCTGCCTGCAACTATCGTCATGTTCACCTCCGTTGAGGCTTTTAATCGAAAGTTGGACCAGTATACCACCAAACATCTGACCGATACGGTCTTAGCGTCTCGCTATAACAGTTTATTCTTGTTTTAATATTACTGACTGCATTTCAGTAACGTTTGTTTTTGATCCATTGAATGTGAATGTTGGCTCCAATACGTCTATCTCAGAAGCTGAGATCGCACCAATACTCTACAGCACAATTACGTAGAGACCAAATACTGCACAACACATTTAGTAATGTTAACAATTCGTTATCCGACCGGTTTTAAAAAAAATTATGTAGCTGTCTGACGTTTCCATTTCCAAATTCTGATATAATTTACTTCCATGTAACAAACAGGGAGCTAAGACGGTTTTGATTTCCTCGGAGACGTGTTTCATTTCATCATGAGCTTCGCGTTCTTGGGTTATATCTGCCTTACTTATTAAAATTCAGTGTATGATAAGGAGATAGGCAGAAAATTTGAGAACGCAGTTTACAGATACCAGACACACTCAGATAACAGTTGAAGCAATTTATGCCAGTTATAAATTTCGAGAAAAATTATGGTCATGGGGTAGAAAATCATTAAATTGTTAACCGAACGTCTCAACGACCACATCAGATGCAACAGGGTTCGGCAGTTTGTCGAAGTGATCAGTTAAAACTAAAGCGTCACTTTGATGTGAGTGGCCGTGGATCAGACACGGACGAGGCAGTCTCGGAAGCATTTCCAATGACCAATGGAGTGAAATAGGGTTGAGGACTCGCTCATACTCTCTCCGGCCTGATGTTCTCGCAAAGATGATGGACGGCTGCCGTGAAGAACAGTCAGGGATTAATACGAGAAAAATGAGGTCGAAGAACAACTGCTGGGGGCGCGGCGCACTCAACCACGCTCCAGAGTATCTCAGACCAGCACCCTTCGCGGACGATTGCGCCCTCAGTACAATGACGGAAGTTGCAGCACGAAAGAGCGCCGACCTCACGCATTTCGTTATTGCGCATGTCCTTTGCATATGAATTTTTATTTTCCCTAAATTTGTATATTACATGAGTTGTTTAACATTCTTCGCTTTCCTTAAGGGGTATTTCCATAGCTCCTCTAGCATTTCCATTCACCACGTCACCTCGCGGTAAATTCTCACAGTTACACTATTCGGCACTTACTGGTCTTGTTTCCTATTGGTTGTTAGTTCCTGACCTGCTTCAAATTTTCGAGAGGCGGTTTGTTCGAATATGTTTTATTTGTTAGAAACTGCTCCTCGCTCACTTTCCAGTCATCGCGCTCAATTCCGTTGCTATATCTAGACGTAGAAGAAGAGTTGGGAGGAAATGAGTTAATTGTTTAACGTTTTATTGAATTTGTTTCGTTCCCCCTCCGCGGCGATCTCCCACCCCTTAAAATTCCTATTATCACAATCCGCGTGTTACACTGGTCCAGAGTTATTGGTTACGAGCTGGGCTTACAAAACCTACCGTTGCTGGCACCACGGACGTCTACACCGAGTCTGGCATCTAACAGGCTATAAACCTGTCTGAAACAACCTGTACAGCACCCATTTGGCGTTCAAAAATGCAAGTCATTATTATAGTTAACTCGAAATATACAACACAGTAGTCCCGACGACACTGCTCTACTGGTCCGCTTGCGCCAAAAAATGTCAGGTAGCTGAACAACTCCCGCTCCAGATGGGTTTGCGGAATGCCGCGATGGACTGGTCACCTCAGGATGGATATCGAGCGACACTTCCATGGCAACGTCTCTAAGGGTATCCGTGCGCCGACTGATCCCGTGGTACATCTTCGGAACCGATGCAATAACTGCATTACAACTTCATCTATTGCTTCCAAAAGGGGCTCCGCAGTAAGCCCTACCGCGACTACCACAACGTCAATCACCGCCGCCAATGAGCGAAACCCCGAAACACACCAACGCATCCATCATCCCTACCACTTCTGGTGTTAACACTGTCGACGCCACATCAACCACTGTCCCCACTACCAGCAATGAGGACTCGCTTCGAGCCTGTCTTAATGGCCGTGGCGCCTCCACATCACGCATAGGCCTGGTCAATTATTTGCGTATTCATTGCACGGGACTGACGAACCAGGTCCAACATAGGATCGCCCCACTCGTCTCAACTGGCACCGCCCGCATAGTTACTGCATCAGAAGACCTGGCCGCGTGTGCCCGCATGCAAATCTTTGGTGAACTTCAGCCTCTTCTGAATGCAAGACTCAAGTGGCTCACGCCTTCGCCTGAGAAGCCGAAGCGAAGCCAGGCAGCGTGTGTGGCACGCGTAGACAGGCCGTCTTGCCTCTTTCAACCACTGCTTCCGCCCCCAGTATCCGTTGGCCGACCAGCCCGGACAGTCATCAACATAGGGGAAAACCAAAGTGGCACCCGATGCAGATGACATTCCTGGCGGCGGCTATTGGGTGGACATTAATCTCGCAGGCAACCGTCAAACAAAACGGCCGGACCAGTAAACTCCAAACCAATAACCCATTAGCATTCTGATGAGCATTCCCAATCCCTCACCGACCTAGGGTTTGAGTAAAAAAAGACCTGACGCAGAAGGCAACACTACAGTTTCCCAAAATGCAGTCAGTCAGCCAGCGCTAGAGAAAACTGTCCACTAAATGCACAGACCGGACAGGGTCGATCCGAAGCACACCATTTCCGCCCGAACTTACTACGTACACGGCGCCTTTGCCTAATTTGACTAGGGAGTTATACTGACCCTAACAGTCCCGGCAAGCAAGTAAGTCAGGGTATAGCCGTCGTCCAAATCTGATTAGCATATCCACCCTACGAGATAAGATTCCCTCGCGCACCCGGTGGCAGTGGAAGCCAGGAAGACGAATAACGTACATACTGACTGCGCCTTTACTAAAGCAGGCATAAGGGCAAAATGCTGGTCAGTTAAACTGTTCCGCAACCCTTGGTTAAGATTGGAAAATTGCCGTCCGCTACGACACGTAGCAAAATATTTCGTAGGTGCCAATGTTTCATATTCTCACTGTCTAAAATACGAGAAAACAGGCTAGCCTAGACGCAGACAACAGTGGGGTTGACGTATTTGGCTCTCTCTCTCTCTAGTATGAAACACCCAATCGATATTTTAAATAAGTGATTGGAAGTGTGCAATAACTGCCTCCTTGGATTTTCAAGGTTGTTGCCACAGCAAGGCCTCATCAGATGAGAAAATCAATAACTACGGGAAACCGCCGGTTGCGGAATTTAGAATCCCTCGTAACAGTAACAGGATCATGGTCAATAATTTACCCCAGACTCTGATTTCCGGTAAAAACATCTTTAACTGACTGGACAACTATGATGACGAAGATTTGTTGAAGAACAAAACTTTACTTTTCGTCTTTTAAAACAAAAAAATCAAAAACAGCAGTAGATGGAAAAGGTACAGAACGATGCGTCAGCCATAAACGTGTTTTGTAGCGTCTGCTTTATGCCACAGGAACAACGTGAATGCAGCCGTTTAGGGGATCCTGGCGGACACTAAAAAGCTGCATGGAGCGAACTGACGCCATATGAGCAACCCAGAGGCGGGCCAAAATTTTTTCATCATCTCTCCGATGGGTCCTGGTACCCGCTGCCTCAAAAAGTGAGGGGCTTGGAGGCACACTCCACCAAGGTGGAGTGCGGGGCAGGAAAAGGGAGAACAACGAAACGTTGCTGGTATAGACGGATTCACGGGCATAAACCCAGGTTCCCAAGCTTCCCCTCTCCCCCAAGGGGTCACCATACAGGTTCGCCATAAGTGAAACCACCAGTATACGTTCGACATGTGCACCGCCAGAGACCAAGTGCTCATTCAAGTGACTTCGCATGCTCACAACTGCGCGGCCCAGTGCCACCAAAAACCCCCTAAACGGCTGCATTCATGTTCAACAGGTGTTGCAGCATCTCACACACGATGGAAACCACAGCAGAGGGTAGTCCAGTACGGGCATTTTTGGCTGGGGTAATAGACTTGTGCTGCTTTCCGCAACTTTAAAACGACACCTGGAGAGCGCACATTGTCTGCAGTTTGTTATGATCAGGAGTCCCGGAGACTGCCGTGGACTCTCTGGCCAGCAGCTCGCTGCCTCGACGAGGTAGCGTCGCATTCCCTTGGAATTTGGCAAGAATAACATCTTGCACGCCCGGATGTACATTGGCGGAAGTCGGTGGAGGGTCTCGATGAACCTTTGTGTAAGTAAAAGACGCGTCATTAAAACAGGGAAACTGTGGCATCGGGTAACTTTTCCAAAAAAGAAAGAAACGGCAGTGAAACGCAACACAACCACAATAATACCGGCATAATGAGTTACGTGCGGATATCAGATTTAGTTAGTGGACACTCTAAAGAGGGACAGGTGCAGTGTTTCACTTTGTCATAAAATAAGTCGAGAGTAAGTGTTGAAATATAAAGAGATCAAAGGGTAACTTGCATAGGAAATAAGGAAAGACGTTCAATCTCTGTTTAATGGGGAACTTTACAGACAAATTGACGGAGTCGCAATGGGTAGTCCAGTTGGGCCAACCCTCGCCGATGTTTTTATGGGTTACCTAGAAGATAAGGTGTCCTCAGAATTAAACATGACAACATTATACAGGAGATACGTGGATGATATATTCACGATTGTTGATAACAAGGAAGACGCCTCCGACCTACTTTGCCTGATGAATAATCTGCATCCTAAAATCAAATTTACGATGGAAATGGAGCAGTTTAACAAGTTACCCTTCCTGGACGTCCTCATGGTTAGAGAGGATGATGGTTCAATAAGACGCTCCGTCTTCCACAAGACTACGTGGAAAGGGCAATACCTACATTTTAAAAGCTTTGCGTCAATACAATGGAAACGTAATCTAGTACATACTCTTTTTCAAAGAGCGAGAAATATTTGCTCCAGGGAGACCATAGATACAGAAACTGCCCGTATCAAAGAAGCTTTACTTAATCGTGGTTATCCTGCACGCTTCATTCAGAAGTACAGCAACCATTTACGGCCAAAGTTGACGGAACAGTCCGTTCCGAAGATGCCCGTTATAATATGTCTACCTTTTAAGGGTGACAACGTCTCAAACACAATCAAGCGACGCTTGCGTTGCACTATAGAAAGAACGTACAACGCAGCAGAGCTGTTCTTCATCAGTTCCACAAAAAGCCTTCCAATTAACCGGACAAAGGATGCCTAGCCAATGCACGCCACCCCCAATTGTGTGTATGAATTCACATGCACTTGCGGATGCAAGTACATTGGACGAACGCAAAGGCAATTGGCAACCAGGGCCACTGAGCATTTGCCTAATTGGCTTTCCAAACAGGAAAATAGAACCCCCAGTTCGTCTATAACGAAACACCTGTTAGATAGCGGTCATGTTGTCGACCCTAAAGCATCCTTTCGAGTACTTGTCCGAGCATGTACAACTCGAACCTTGCGTTATCTGGAAGCAGCCTACATACGGAGGGAGAAACCAGACCTGTGCAAGCAGTTAGATCACGTGATCAATCTGCAACTGCCCTGGTAATCTCACGCCTCGATTTTCCTCTGACTGTGATTTGTTGTTAACATTTCGTCTCCCCCTTTTTCCTTTTTGATGCTTATGTGGACGTCTTATCTGATTATTGATTATTTTGAACTTTGACCTTGCTCCTATGCCCTGCCATTCTGTACAAATTCATACTGCTGTGCGCTTTCATTCGTTACCTATGTTATGCAGAGACGGGTTGCAGTTGAAAAGCCGTCACGAAATTTGTTGGCCTCAATAAATTCTGCTGTACATGCTTGTTTTCAATTCATACCGGGGAAAAAATGCTTCAAATAAGGAAACGGCAGTGAAACCTCAAAACGCAACACAACTGCACCGAGTTTGTCTCCGGTATACGGGTGCGCATGGAGAGGGGGAGGGATAATACTGTAATATTGATTTATGCGTGGATATCAGATTTAGTTAGTGGACACCTTAAAGACAGCAGATAGATGCAGCGTTTCAGTGAGCCACAAAAGAAGTTGAGGGTGAGAGTAATCTACCTGGATAGTGGATTCAGGAGATACAAAGGACGAGGGAAGACTGTGCAGTCTGCATATCGAAGTCCATCGAAATGAGTACGAGAACGGAGATTTGAGCAGAGCAGCAAATACCGCCCCGCAGGCCGCAATTCGCGACATCATCCAGTGCAGCGCGTGCGGGACTGTACCAAGTACATGCAAAGTTCGCTTGTAGAACACTGGGGAAAGGCCGAGGCCTTCATGTGGAGGTCACTTGCTGTTCATCGCCTCAATGGTGATTAGATGAGAACCGTCGGGAGTTCCATCGCAAGAGCAAATGCGTATGGCATGCCGCTTTGTGGCCCGGCGGAGACGTGTGCAGGGGAAACCAACAGACCGCTAAGTATAAAACTGAAGAACGACAAAGGGGTTATATAGGAGGTAAGAACAAAGGAGATTGAGGAGGACGAAGAAGATGAAGTTTCACAGTCCTTTCAGTTATCCCGCGTATCCACCGCAAAGACTTGGGCCGACTTTTGTGCTTCTTCACGTCTCCACATGGTCATCGAATAATGGACTCTACTCAACAATCAGAAATCAGTACAGTGTGTGTTTCGATTGCGACCCTCTCCCAATCCTGAACCTTTGGATATTCTTCCCAATGAGGTATCTTCTTTCCGGTACCTAGGTGTTACTTTATCCTCAAATTTCTCTTTCTCTCTACATATGGAAACCCTTTTAACAAAAATTCAAAAACTTGTTTATTACATTCGTCGGCTACGTTCATATCACACACCCCAGTCCTTAATCTGGCGATTCATAGATGACTGTATTCTTCCACTCATTCTTTATTGTTCTCCAGTTATTTTTCCAGCTTTACTTAAAAAAGACCTAATTACTCCTAAACGTGTCATTCGAATGCTCGCCTCTGCTGCTGGTGTTTCCTATCATATTTTAGTTGATATCCTCGTGCAGCGACACTTCAATACGATGGAGCAATTTGCTGACCGAATTCTGAATGACACCGTCCATCCCCTTCATAATGAGTTAATGGCTGCGAAATCCTTACGCCCCATGCGTCGATGCTTCCGCCACATCCCTTCTCGCACTTCGGCTTATCAGAATTCCATACTGCCATTTATAGCCCGATATCTCACCTGCAAAGATGCTGGACAACAAAAGCTAAAACTCGATCTTGCACCTAAAAGTCCCTTTTTCTTCATATATAATTATGCCCACATGTGCAATACCTTTTAATATCTATGGTAATCCCTGTGTACTGGAGAACCTTTTTTGCTGAAAGTTTTGAATGTTATTTTCAAAATAAAGCATTCCTCTCTCTCTAAAAAAATATTCTCACACCAATTGCCGGGGACGCCTTCCTCCAGTTTATCCTTCTTCCGGTCGGGATGTCGACACGCGTACTTCTTCAGACGGCGCGTCCGATTCGTGTTCAGTCACACCTGCTTCAAAGGAAGCGGAATGAGGGGGGGGGGGTGGCGTGACTGGAAGGAACCGGTGGTCGTCTAGGACTAAGTGGATCTGCTGTATGCGCCGCCACCATATGGTAAGAAGAAGCGATCTCGTGAACCATGGTTGTAATGCCGTGCTGTTTCAAAAGCAAACAAGGCTCCATCGTCGGAGGTGAGTGTTGTACTGCGTCTCACAGTTTCTCGTCCTAGGCTGGAAATCTTCACGACCCTGCGACCGCCTGTGTTTTCAACTGCCAGATAAGTGGCAGTAACGATCACACATTAGTCAAATTCGGGTTGTAGGCCTAGGACGTGAGCAAAGATCAGTGCAAACACGTGGGATGACGGCCAGCGTTCAAACGCCACCCCCTGATGAAGGTGAACCCATTTCAACAAGATGGTCACCACTCATAAATACTGTACAACACTCATCTCCGACGATGAAAGCTTGCTTGCTTTTGAAACGTCAGGGCAATATAACAATGGTCCCGTATATGTCTATTTTTCTTACTTATGTCCAGAGATGCGCCAAGTGTGACTGCCTCGCTTTCTATATTATCTTTATTTCGTCGCTGACAGTAACTAAAAAATTTACGAGTAAAACGCGATTTTTCAATGAACGCCTTTCTTTTTCCATTATATCGGCTAGAAATATATACCACTTCTGATCACTTCTGCATATGCAACAATTTTGTCCAAATATGTCTGAATAAGATGTCTTGTGTTATGCCTTGGCCGCGAATCCAGGAAGGTTCAAGAGGCAGCCGATGCAGAGCGAGCAACGTACATAACACACGTTAAGCAGAGGCGAATTCCACTTAATGCAAGTCGGTTGAAGCATCAACAATCAGACAGCAAATTATGAGGCCCAAAACCCGCTGCCAGTGATGGAACAATCAGCGGTGGTCTACAGCATACCATGCCAAGATTGTGACGTACTGATGATCGGCACCGACCGTGAAACAGTTGTCTGCGTCTGGCCTGTTGCACTCTTAGCGAGCTGCTCATGTATTATATGTGGTATGTGTCCTCTGACACAGCGTTCGTTGTCGCTAGTAGCAAGCTGCCCAGGTGTGGCCAAGCGCGGCCATGGCGACGCCTAATTTGAAGATATTTTGGAGGACCTCCCAATAGTGCAGGTGACCACTTCTGCGTTGCAAAGTGTATGACTACTCAAGTGAGGACAGTAGTGTTGACTGACTGGGTCCAATCGACGCAGTGGAAAACAAGTGTGGCACATTCTCATCCGTTCTTGGCCTACGAAATGTCTACAATAGTCATACTTACTGTAGTATTGGCGGTGGAGCTGGCCAACCAGTTGGCTCTTTCGCATGGTTTGGCGAGTCCTCGTCGTCGGAGTCTGAGGTTAGTTTGCGAATATGTCTGCAAGGGAAAATTATTGGTACATAACATGGTAGCACACCTGATCCTCTTGCCCCTACCCAACTGGCGCGGCTGGGAACTGGAGAGATTGTCAGTATTCTCTGCTCTCCGCGCCGCCTGTCGAGCGTTTTGCAGCGTTAGGCCACTTCTTAGTACCCTGACGGCGTACGCCTTAGTAACATCCGGTGGCCGCTGGTTGTTCTCCAGCAAAATGCTGCGCTGCCTGTGCTAATTAGGCCATAGTACGCTGCCCGCGTTGTGGAACCAGGCTTCAGCCACTACCGCCACAGATTTCTCGTTGAAAAATTCCACCACGGAATACTGCTTCACCAAAGTCTTCGGCACGTTTATAAGGCCCCATCTCGAATATGCTATTCAGGCCTGGAAACCATGGACGCATCAGGATTACGATCCGCACGAAAGGGTGCAGAGAGGAGCAACAAAATTACTAAGAGGTCAAAGTGCACTGCCATACGAGATCCGCTTAACTAACCTTAATCTCTATCCTCTGAGTTATAGGCAGTTGCGCGGAGACATGATACAAACTTTCCGTATCGTGCGCGGCCTGGATTGTGCCCATCGGCGCGATGACATTTTCCAACTCGCCACTACAACTCACCTCCGGGGACATCCCTTCAAGCTACGTGTGCCAAAGGGTAGACTGAATGTGAGAAAATATTTCGTCTCCAACCGTGTCTTGGAACCGTGGAATAACCTGCCCGAGACGGCTGTTGTCTCAATCTGTGGAGACATTTAAATGTCGCCTTGACAGATATATGCTGCAGCAACAAGCGGACTATGTGACTTTTTAGCCATGTGACTAGTGACATATGCGAATCAATGTATGCATTCACTTAATGCTGCAATTTCTTCACATTTTTCCTTGTTTACCGATTTTTTTATGCACAAACAGGGAGTTCAGAGGCGTAAGCCCATTTCCCTCAAATACACTGACTGACTGACATCTGTAACAAATGTTGCATCGTAAGTCGTACAATGCAGAAATACATCTGTAAAAAAGCAGACAGTTGAATATAAATCACGGGAATGTAGTTGTGTGAAGGAGGGCGATAAGGTAATACTGGATGTTGTTTTTAAAGGACACGTACTTGCAAATAATTTCGGAGAGTAAGCCAGTTATCGAAGTGTCTGATAAAACGGTGGCTTTAAAAATGCATATGGAAGAAGAATGAAGGGACGTTGCAAAAAGATCCTGACAGTCGCGGAAAGGGCAGTAAACTATGCTGTTACCCGAGAGTGATGTCAGTGCACAGGTTCTGTGTCCGATGAGTACGACATTGTCGGGTGGCTCAGTGGAAAGGACATATCCCTTGTGAAGGATAGCTGTTGATTGACGGGGCAGTTTAAAGGGCCGTTGCACTCCCTCATCGTCGTCCAACAGCATAGGGCGTGCAGACCGTTCAGACAAGCGTCTTTCAGAAAAACGCATGTACACTTGTACGGCTATGTTAGTGGGCCCTTTTAGGCTACCACGAACGCATCGTAAAAAAGACTCAAATGGAAATGCTGAAAAATTATTCAGCACCGCAAACCGAACGACGCCAGCGTGCAAGTGGAGTAGAGAATGGACATTGTAAACAAGATCAGATGGCTTATACAATGTGGAAGAATTATAGACAAAATTACACAAAAGTTGGCGGCCATAATCATCACAAGATATATGCAAGGTTGGGTGGCAAAATATGTACACTGCCACGGAAAACTGTAAAAAATGATTATAACGGGGTCCGTCTAAATACGGGGACAAAACAACGGGGCCTATGTACAGGAGGAATTGCCGATATTCGGCAGCCTTCCAAAACTCCAGGAAGTCAAGAGTTCTACACTTGCGTGAAAACTCTGTCGGTAGACAGTGGCTGCATAGCTTAATGGATGCGTTTAATGACACAGAGTGGCCACCCAAAACCAAGTCCCCAAGTATGCAACAATTTTCGCATAACACCGAGGCAGACTTGGTGCATGTAGTCAATTGGGAAACAGGAAACCATGTCGATGGGCAAATCATCGAAGGGAGATCTGCTCTTATGATGCGTTCCCTGACCTAAACGACCTGTCATCACGCAGACGGCCACTGTACTGCGGGAATGTCATGCGATTCGCAATATGTTTGCCTTTGTGGCAGCATCTACAGCAGTTACGATTGCAAATCCAAAATAGCTTACCTGTCGCATCCATAGTAGCCATTGTGGGCCTTCACCTGTCGTACATAACAGCGGGCTGGGGTGTCGTAAATCACATTGAGTAAATCCACTTTGATGATACTTTCTGTACGTGGATCGCGCAGGCCCGCAGTGAGAAGGCCCTTCAGTTCACTAACACAATCGCCCAGAAAGTCTTCCAACGGTTGGGGCTTACCAAAACCGCAGAACACTCAAACGACAAAGGGCTGCCCAACAAAGGGGTGGTTAACACGAGCAAGGATCGGCCACAAGCACTGAGCAGAACCTTTAAAGACTTTCATTCCGTCAATGTGCAGTTGAACGTGCACTTCAGGAATGCCCGTTAGTGGGCTTTAGCCACTTCCGCCACAGATTTGTCGTTGAAAAATTCCACCACGGAATACATCTGTAGCAAATGTTGCATCGTACGTCGTACAATGCAGACATACATCTGTAAAAAAGCAGACAGTTGAATATAAATCGCGGGAATGTAGTTGTGTGAAGGAGGGGGATAAAGTAATACCGGTTGTTGTTTTTAAAGGACACGTACTTGCGAATAATGTCGGAGAGTAAGCCAGTTATCGGAGTGTCTGATAAAACGGTGGCTTTAAAATGTATATGGAAGAAGAATGAAGGGACTTTACAAAAAGATCCTGACAGTCGCGGAAAGGGCAGTAAACTATGCTGTTAGCCGACAGTGATGTCAGTGCACAGGGTCTATGTCCGATGAGTACGACATTGTCGGGTGGCTCAGTGGAAAGGACATATCGCTTGTGAAAGATAGCTGTTGATTGACGGGGCAGTTCAAAGGGCCGTTGCACTACCTCATCGTCGTCCAGCAGCATAGGGCGTGTAGACTGTTCAGACAAGCGTCTTTCAGAAAAACGCATGTACATTTGTACGGCTATGTTAGTGGGCCCTTTTATGCTACCACGAACGTGTCGTAAAAAAGACTCAAATGGACACTTCTCGCAGAATCTAGGAAACTTCAAGAGGCAGCCGATGCAGAGCGAGCAAAGTACATAACACACGCTAAGAGGCGAATTCCACTTAAAGCAAGTCGGTTGTAGCATCAACAATCAGACAGCAAATTATGAGGCCCAAAACCCGCTGCCTGTGATGGAACAATCAGCGGTGGTCTACAGCATTCCATGCCTAAATTGCAATGCGAGGTATGTTGTTGAGACGGGCAAACGCCTCGGTACAAGATTGCATGAACACCAACTTGCAATCCACCGCAAGGACAAGCTGTCTTTGGTCTATGGACACATACGAGAACTGAACCACGATTTTGCCTTTTAGAAAGCGACGTTAATTGGTCGAGCCAATGAGAAGATGGCCAGACTGGTGCTCGAAAGTTGGTCCTCGGCTGGTACACTCAACCGAGCTATAGATCTACATCCCGCCTACCAGGCGCTGCGTACATGGCTCGGATCAGTCCGGGCAGGACCCGCAAGGCAAGCGAGCACGCGGGGCCGAGAGTCAACGCTCACGGAAAAGAACAGAATTGGGGGCCGGAGGTCATGTGACCAAGGCCGAACACTGCCTCAACGATGACCCGCGAAGGTGAATGCTGCTCACATGAACAGCAATGACCGATCAGTCCACCGGCTGACGTGGGAGAGGCCAAGCGGCACGTTGATTTGACCACAATTACGCCGACCCCAAAGGGAACAAAGGTCACGCAGGCCTGTCAGCGGTCAGCCCCGGGAGGTCTAAGCCAATCAGCGGCAAACAGGCAGGTCAAAGTTCGTGCGTCCAGCACGGCTATAATACGAGGCAAGCGGCAAGACGGAACAACTCAAGACCGGCAAGTGCAACAACTACGCTACTTTGATGATGGAAACGAGGGAGTTTCCGAAACGTCAGTTCGAATACGGTATGGTCTATGAATTCGCCCTTTCTTCTTCTTCGGGAGATGAACGCGATACAATGTCTGGACCTAGAATCTTTACGCACATCGATATATATATATATATGCAACGTGCTAAATTAGTCAAGATATATCCTATATCACTCATAAAGTACTAGGAATTTTCATATTGTGAGCAGCGGTTATGTCTTGAAATAAGCTGATTAAGGTGCTTTGTTTAGGTGACCCAATTAGACGCCATTGATCTTTTGCTGTGTCTAGGGCAAGCGTTGCGGTTCTCATGTCCTGTGATTGTTTACGACATATTGACAAGTAATTCGGCGTCCATTTTGAGTCTGATACTTCTTTATTTTCCAAGTTATGCCATTTAGGATATGCGTTATGTTTATTAAGGTGTAGTAACATACGTATTAGCATAATTTCACTTATGACTTTGCTAACAATGTTGAAAGTACAAATATTTGTTGTCGTTGAGTAGTTATTCGTTGCTATGAAGCGTAAGTATTACGGCTTTCACCGAAGCACTATATACAAGCGGCTCTTGCGCCAGAGGCGGGCATATTATGCTGCTATGGAGGAGCAACCCATCGCATCAACGTCTTCGGTTGCAAATTAGTCACCGGAATTGCAAATGCCCGAACTAATGCCGGAAGTTTCAACGGGTAGGAGTTGTATGTGCCTTATTTACTGGAATATATAAAACTGCCTGTAGTGGCTGGGACTGTGGACACAGTGGAAGGCAGAGGCTTGACGACGGATTTGCGCGAATTCTGTTTGAGGGCGACATTGTCGTTGACCACAGCAAAGGATTTGTTTCAGATGCTGCGGCACTATCATCCGGAGCTACCCAACGACCCGAGGACGCTACTGCAGACGCCTCGAACTTGCGTTAGCAAGTCCCTGAAGAGAGGAAAATACGTTAACCTGGGTCTCGAACGCGGCCTACTCGACGAATTGCGCCTTTGCCCACTAACGGGCATTCCTGAAGTGCACGTTCAACTGCACATTGACGGAATGAAAGTCTTTAAAGCGTCTGCTCAGTGCTTGTGGCCGATCCTAGCTCGTGTTAACCATCCCGTTGTTGGGCAGCCCTTTGTCGTTGGAGTGTTCTGCGGTTTTGGTAAGCCCGAACCGTTGGAAGACTTTCTGGGCGATTGTGTTAGTGAACTGAAAGGCCTTCTCAACACGGGCCTGCGCGATCCACGTACAGAAAGTGTCATCAAAGTGGATTTGCTCAATGTGATTTACGACACCCCAGCCCGCTGTTATGTACGACAGGTGAAGGCCCACAATGGCTACTATGGATGCGACAGGTAAGCTATTTTGTATTTGCAATCGTAACTGCTGTAGATGCTGTCACAAAGGCAAACATATTGCGAATCGCATGACATTCCCGCAGTACAGTGGCCGTCTGCGTGATGACAGGTCGTTTAGGTTGCGAAGTCAGAGACCGCATCATAAGGGCAGATCTCCCTTCGATGATTTGCCCATCGACATGGTTTCCTGTTTCCCAATTGACTACATGCACCAAGTCTGCCTCGGTTTTATGCGAAAATTGTTGCATACGTGGGGACATGGTTTTGGGTGCCCACTCTGTGTCATTAAACGCATCTATTAAGCTATGCTGCCACTGTTTACCGACAGTTTTCACGCAAGTGTAGAACTCTTGACTTCCTGGAGTTTTGGAAGGCTGTCGAATATCGGCAATTCTTCTTGTACATAGGCCCCGTTGATTTGTCCCCATATTTAGACGGACGACGTTATAATCATTTTTTACAGTTTTCCGTGGCAGTGTACATATTTTGTCTCCCAAACCTGCATATATCTTGTGGTGATTATGGCCGCCAACTTTTGTGTAATTTTGTCTATAATTTTTCCACATTTTATAAACCAGCTGATCTTGTTTACAATGTCCATTCTCTACTCCACTTGCACGCTGGCGTCGTTCGGTTTGGGGTGAAGAATAATTTTTCAGCATTTCCATTTGAGTCTTTTTTACGACACGTTCGTGGTAGCATAAAAGGGCCCACTAACATAGCCGCACAAGTGTACAGGCGTTTTTCGAAAAGAGGCTTGTCTGAACAGTCTTCACGCCCCATGCTGCTGGATGACGATGAGGGAGTGCAACGGCCCTTTAAACTGCCCCGTCAATCAACAGCTATCCTGCACAAGGGATATGTCCTTTCCACTGAGCCACCCGACAATGTCGTACTCATCGGACATAGACCCTGTGCACTGACATCACTGTCGGGTAAAAGCATAGTTTACTGCCCTTTCCGCGACTGTCAGGATCTTTTTGTAACGTCCCTTCATTCTTCTTCCATATGCATTTTAAAGCCACCGTTTTATCAGACACTCCGATAACTGGCTTACTCTCCGACATTATTTGCAAGTACGTGTCCTTTAAAAACAACAACCAGTATTACCTTATCGCCCTCCTTCACACAACTACATTCCCGCGATTTATATTCAACTGTCTGCTTTTTTACAGATGTATTTCTGCATTTTACGACTTACGATGCAACATTTGCTACAGATGTATTCCGTGGTGGAATTTTTCAACGACAAATCTGTGGCGGAAGTGGCTAAAGCCTGGTTCTACAACGCGGGCAGCGTACTATGGCCTAAAAGGCACAGGCAGCGCAGCATTTTGCTGGAGAACAACCAACGGCCACCGGATGGTACTAAGGCGTACGCCGTCAAGGTACTAAGAAGTGGCCGAACGCTGCAAAAAGTCTGACAGGCGGCGCGGAGAGCAGAGAATACTGACAATCTCTCCAGTTCCGATCCGCGCCAGTTGGGTAGGGGCAAGAGGATCAGGTGTGCTACCATGTTATGTACCGCTAATTTTCCTTTGCAGACATATTTGCAAACTAACCTCAGACTCCGACGACGAGGACTCGCCAAACCAACCGAAAGAGCCAACTGGTTGGCCAGCTCCATCGCCAATACTACAGTAAGTATGACTATTGCAGACATTTCGTAGGCCAAGAACGGATGAGAATGTGCCACACTTGTTTTCCACTGCGTCGATTGGACCCAGTCAGTCAACACCACTGCCCTCACTTGAGTAGACAACGCTTATCATTTATTACTTTAGACACTCCACGACAATTTCGTCATATGTTTCCACGGCCACAATTTCGACGGAATTTAGCCAGCAGGTGCAAAAGGACATGGCTGACATAAAAGGTCAGATAGTAAACACAAATGTCCGGCTAGCGGCACTTGAGTAAGACTGTGGACAATCTCCCTAACAAACTAGTACGAAAAGGAACGATTTCCTAGCTGAGCAACTTATGGCTCTTCATAGCAGTGCGCAGCAGATGAAGGGAACACTATCAGAGGTTGTCAATGCATTGCAGAGAGCCTCCAGCGCCGCTCCTGTCACATCCTCCTCCCTAAATTTACCGCTGTGTACCGAGGAGGCATATGAAAACTTTCTTCGTCAGCTCAGCGTAGACGACGGTTTTGCAAACGAGGCGGTATGTGCACATCTACTTCACTGTTTTCAGATCCGACAACTGGCCATGGTAGGTGGTCGAAATGGGGCAGACTTCCTCAGAAACCTACTGACGGCTCTATTGGGTCCACCCTTATGCCACAACTTCTGTTGGGCGGGCGGATCCAAGGAGAAGAAGTCCTTCATGGCCTGTCCACTTTTTCCTGTCCTTAAAGGTAAGTCCAATTCTTGTTTATTTTCACGCGCAGATGCCATTGCCCAACATCCCCGTTTTGGCAACTGCACTATAGAGATATCTCGACAGACAGCAATCAGGTAGTTTCATGGATCACAGGACCGGTACGGAGGAAGATCGACACGTCGGCGGAACATTCGTCAGGTACACACTTTCGGGATTTTCATCCACCTTTATTTAGACTACAGAAATCACCATACCTGCCGCCACGTGCCCATAATTATCCCCCGCCAAAGAACCGGTAACCAAATTTATCTAACTGCCAATCCTACACAGCATGCTATTTACTTCATGTGATTTTTACTACTAAAATCGTACGTATTGGATACAGCGTATCATTACTTCCGTTGCGCCTGCATTACGTATGTCTTACGAAAGTTTTTATTATGCAGGAATTACCAATGGCCAGTGAAAGTGACTTCTCATCCTGGATACGAAGGTCGCTGAAATCCCCATAATCCAACACACTCCACGGCAATTTCTTCATCCGTTTAAACGGCCACAATTTCGACAGCTGATAGTGTTGCCTGCATCTGCTGCGCACTGCTATGAAGAGCCATAAGTTGCTCAGCTAGGAAATCGTTCCTTTTCCTACTAGTTTGTTAGGGAGATTGTTCACAGTCTTACTCAAGTGCCGCTAGCCGGACATTTGTGCTTACTAACTGACCTGATATGTCAGCCATGTTCTTTTGCACCTGCTGGCTAAATTCCGTCGAAATTGTGGCCGTGGGAACATATGACGAAATTGTCGTGGAGTGTCTAAAGTACTAAATGATAAGCGTTGTCTACTCAAGTGAGGACAGTGGTGTTGACTGACTGGGTCCAATCGACGCAGTGGAAAACAAGTGTGGCAAATTCTCATCCGTTCTTGGCCTACGAAATGTCTACAATAGTCATACTGTAGTATTGGCGGTGGAGCTGGCCAACCAGTTGGCTCTTTCGGTTGGCTTGGCGAGTCCTCGTCGTCGGAGTCTGAGGTTAGTTTGCGAATATGTCTGCAAAGGAAAATAAGCGGTACATAACATGGTAGCACACCTGATCCTCTTGCCCCTACCCAACTGACGGGGCTCGGAACTGGAGAGATTGTCAGTATTCTCTGCTCTCCGCGCCGCCTGTCAGGCTTTTTGCAGCGTTAGGCCACTGCTTAGTATCTTGACGGCGTACGCCTTAGTACCATCCGGTGGCCGCTGGTTGTTCTCCAGCAAAATGCTGCGCTGCCTGTGCTTTTTAGGCCATAGTACGCTGCCCGCGTTGTAGAACCAGGCTTCAGCCACTACCGCCACAGATTTGTCGTTGAAAAATTCCATCATGGAATACTGCTTCACCAAAGTCTTCGGCACGTTTATAAGGCCCCATCTCGAATATGCTATTCAGGCCTGGAGACCGTGCTCGAAGTGCAGAGACGAGCAACAAAATTACTAAGAGGTCAAAGTGCACTGCCATAAGAGATCCGCTTAACTAACCTTAATCTCTATCCTCTGAACTATAGGCAGTTGCGCGGAGACATGATACAAACTTTCCGTATCGTGTGCGGCTTGGATTGTGCCCTTCGGCGCGATGACTTTTTCCGACTCGCCACTACAACTCACCTCCGGGAACATCCCTTCAAGCTACGTGTGCCACAGGATAGACTGAATGTGAGAAAATATTTCGGCGAAAGCCAAACAGGCAGCCACAATGAGAATTCCTCTCTAGGTGGGTCGGGTACAACGGGATGGCGGTTTTGAGGGGAAGAACGGGCGGGGTAAACGGCAAAGGGCACTGGATTGGCAGTTGGATGCCGAAAAATGTTGGAAATCGCAGAAAAATAATTATTTGTTTTAATGAAGTCAAAAATAGGGGAGGATGGCGCGCAAATAGGGAAAACCGTAGACAATGCTCAATCGAAGGTGGGCTGGCCGGGGACGTGATGTGATTGGCCGCCGGGGCGAGTAAACCTGAACCGCCAAGCGGCTAACCAATGGGATCATTGGCGCCGCACTTGAAAGTGGTGTGCGTTAGATGGACACGAAGCATACGATGCGCAAGGGGGACGCGGGCGGACAGCGGTGTACTGCGGTTGGGAAAGAGTATTTGAATAAAGTGCTTATGACGATTGCGTCACTTCCCAGCCCCTTACTAACCCCCTCCCTATTTGGTATATCGGTGATCTCCACCGCATGCACCGTTTAATATGCATAACGCGAAAGATGGTTTGGATACCTGGACGTACTCCAACGCCACCGCACCAGCCTACAAGCTAGCGAACTCCCGAAGGTGGCGGCCGCTGTGTGTATGCTCGATGTTTTATGAGATTTATAAGTATCCATAGTGGGAGCAGTTTATAGAACTACGTAACCCTTCTATGGTTAAATTTAACCACAGAGCGTACTGCCGGGTAGGTTTAAGTTGTGTGAGAAAAATGCAGAGACAGTTACGGTATGTCCGAGTAGTTAGCGCGGACCGCATGATGGTCTAATATCTGTAAGCAACCCGTAATTCAACTCAACCTCATTCTTAGGTGTACTATGATATATGTAGGCAAACATAAGGGAAAAAGAGGGGTAGGAGATATGTATAAGTTGACAGCAGCAGTATCGTAAACTCCTACTGTTTTATACCTAGGTCGTCACCGAATGCAGGCGGACGTAGGCGCGGTCCTCAGCTGATTACACCGACCGCCGAGGATGAAATACAAGCTGTCCTTCAGTCAGCAGGTGTCGTTCAGTACCTGCAGCGGTGGAGGTTGCTGGCCACCACCCTAGCCTGCCGATGTCGGCTCACTGTGCAGATGCAAGTGTTGCGGCAGCATACGGACGGTTATGCATTCCGTTGTGGACACTGCAGACGGAAGAGGTGCCTGCGGACGGGGTCAATGTTCGTTGGTAGTAAGCTCAGCCTGCAGACACTGATGCGTATATGCTACAAGTTTGTCGAAGGTGTGCGTGCCAAGCGGTGTGCGGCAAGTGTAGGTGTCAGTAGAAATACGGCCATGGAATGGTACGGCATTTGCCGGGGGGCCTGCTTACACGCACTTCTATCCGCCGTAACCCAAATTGGGGGACCAGGCGTGGAAGTGCAAATAGACGAGACGCTCATAAGTCGCCGCAAGTATAACAGAGGACGGCCGCGGCGGCAGTTGTGGGTCGTAGGTATGTACGATACACGCAGGCGGAAAGCCCTGTTTGAGCAGATTAACAACCGCAGCTGGGAGGCCCTAAGGCCCGTCATAAGGAAGTGGGTGGCTGCTGGTAGTGTTATTGTAACCCATGAGTGGAAGGGTTACACCCGCCTACCGTCGAAAGGTTATACGCACTACACTGGCAACCACCGTAGGGGCTTCGTGAATCTCACAACAGGACGGCATACGAACGCCATTGAAGCCTACTGGAGCAGGTTAAAGAGGAAGCTGCAGGAGTCTGGACCTGTCTGTGGCAGAGCAGTGTGGGCCCACCTAGATGAGGTTCAGTACCGCTTATGGTTCGACCTAAGGACTGACAACATGGCAGACTCCTGGGAAACTTTCCTACGACATTGGGCAGCAGCGTATCCAATAGAAGAGAGCCAACGAACGGTGACTGGGTAAGCTAACCAACCGAGGCGCATAGGGAAGACGTGAAGGCAAGTCTCTGTACTTCCTCCATTTACTCTCCATGCCTACCTACAATGAATGCAGCGGTTACCTACTGACGATGGGAAAGCTGGCGATTGAGGAGAGCCTGCAAACGGCGATTGGGTAAGCTAATCAACGAAGCCACCGACGGAAGACATGCAGGTAAGTCGCCGTACTTCCTCCATTAAGTCACAATGCTTGCATACGGTGAATGTGGCCGTTTAACGGATGGCGATGGGAGAGATGGTGATGAAGGAGAGCCAACCAACGACGATTAGATAAGCTAACCAACGGAGCCGCAGACGGCAGACGTTAAGGTAAGTCTCCGTAACTCCTCCATTAAGTCTTAATGCCTGCATACGGTGAATATGGCCGTTTAATGGATGGTGGTGGAAGTGCTGACGATTGAGGAAAGCCAACAAACGGCGATTAGATAAGCTGGCCTACGGAAGCACAGACGGAAGACGTGAAGGTTAGTCTATGGGCTTCGTCCATTAACTCTCCATGGCTAACTACAGTGAATGTGGCCGTTATCTGCTGGCGATTAAGGAGAGGCAACCAACGCCAAATAGATAATCTAACCAACGAAGGCGCAGAAGGAAGTCGTGAAGGTAAGTCTCCCTACCTCCTCCATGTAGTCTCCTTGCTATCTACAGTCCATGCGGCCGCAGGTAACGACCGCATTCAATTGTATACGCCTCTGCCCAATGTCGTAGGAAAGTTTACCAGGAGACTGCCATATTGTAGCCGCTTAGGTCGAACTAGAGGCGGTACTGAACCTCATCTCGGTGAACCCAACACTGTTGTGCCGCAGACAAGGCCAGACTCGTACAGGTTCCTCTTTAATCTTCTGCAGTAGGCCGCTGTGGCGTTCGTATACAGACCCATTGTGGGATTCTCGACAGTCCTACTGTGGTTGACAGTGTATTATGTATAACCTTCCGACGGTATGTAGGTGTAACCCTTACGCTCATCGGGTACGATAATACTACCGACAGCCACCCACTTTGTTATGACGGGTCTTAGGACCTCCCAGCTGAGGTTTTTAATCGACTCAAATAGGGCTTTTCGCTGCGTGTATCGTACATACCGACGACCCACAACTGGCACCGCGGTCGTTCCCCGTTGTACTTGCGTTGACTGCTGAGCGTCTCGTCTATCTGCACTTCCACTCCATGGCAGTATTTGTACTGACACGTACACTTGCTGCACAGCGCTTGCCGCGCACACTGTCGACGAACTTGTAACATATGCGTAGCAGTGGTTGTAGACTGAGCTTGCTGCCAACGAACAATGACTGCGTCAACATGCATCGCCTCCGCCTGCAGTGTCCACAACGGAATGCATAACCGTCCGTATGTGCGGCAACAGTTGCATCTGCACAGTACGCTGACATCGGCATGCTACGGTGGTGACCAGCAACGTCGACCGCTGCAGATACTGAACGACGCCTGCTGACTGAAGGAGAGCTTGTATTTCATCCGCGGCGGCCAGTATAACCCGCTGAGGACGGCACCTACGTCCACCAGCAGTCGGTGAGGATCTAGATGGAGAACTGTGGAAGTTTACAATACAGCGGGTGTCAACTTCTACATATCCCCCACCATCCGACGAATTCGCAGATGGATATCGTGAAGGTAAGCATATGTACGTACTGCATTTGCTCTCTATGCCTAGCGGCAGTCATTGTGACTATTACCTGCTGTCGATGGTTGAGGTGGTGAGCGAGAAGACCCAACCTAACGGCGATTGGGCAAGATAACGAACGAAGGCACCGACGGAAGACGTGAAGGTAAGCATCGTTACTTCCTCCATTTGCACTCCTAGCCTACCGACAGTGAATGTTGCTGTTACCGGCCGGTTAAAGAGGGGCATGGCGATTGAGGAGGGCCAACCATCGACGAATGGAGATGCTAACCAACGATGACGCAGACGGAAGACTGGAAGGCATGACTCTGTACTTCGTCCACTTACTCTCCATGCATACCTACAGTGCCTGTAGCCGTTACTGGCCGGTCATAGAGGGAGTTGTCGATTGAGGAGAGCCAACCGTCGACGATTGAAGAAGCTAACCAACGAGGCGCAGACGGAAGACTGGAAGGTATGACTCTGTACTTCATCCACTTACTCTCCATGCCTACCTACAGTGCCTGTTGCCGTTACTGGCCGGTCAAAGAGGGAGATGTCGATTAAGGAGAGCCAACCATCGACGATTGGAGAAGTCAACCAACGAAGGCGCGGACGGATCACTGGAAGGTATGACTGAGTACTTCGTCCACTTACTCTCCATGCCTACCTACAGTGCCGGTGACCGTTACAGGCCGGTCAAAGAGGGAGCTGTCGATGGAGGAGAGCCAACCATGGACGATTGATGAAGGCAACCAACGGAGGCCCAGATGGAAGACGTAAAAGGAAGACTCCATACCTCGTTTATTTACTGTCCATGCCTACCTACAGTAATGGTGCCATTGTCTGCTGGCGATGAGGGATTCCCTACGGAAGATGCATGCTCAGGTTGACAGGGGGTACCGCATGGTATTGGAAGCGTGTAATCGCGTACCCTTTTTATTGTACACCTGACTGTTGAATGTTACTGTTGTGGCAAACCGGCTGCCCAAGGCAGTCGGGGACGATTTCCCCTACCTCGCTGTATGTCCAGTTTATTGTTCCTTTTCCTAATTCGGAGTAAATATTGCATTTGTCTATGGCGTTGTTCGTGATTACGGTACTGCTAAGCCTCCGAAATGAGGGAAGGTGTGATACGCAGTTGAGTAAATATCATCCACAGGGCTGCGTTAGCTGATAGGTGCCTATGGATCACTAATGGGGGAATTGAACGGACGTTGTCTGTGGGATGGACGGCTATCTCTAGCAGTGGTAACGTAGCCATCATTCCACGGTATGGATTGCGACTGATCGACCAACCTTGGGGGCTTGGTACGTGAACATATTTACCTACGTAGAATAATGCAATGACGTCCACTAAGCCTCGTCGATAAACCCTTGTAGGTCAGGAAGGGAGTGATTACGGAAGACCTTTAGAGCAGGAACTGGGAGGTACGTAGAGACTGTCTTAGGCCGCTGCCGGCCATGGTAGACGGTAAGTAGGAATCGCTGTAGCTGGTAACGGACGACATGAACCACCAGCGGGGAAGGGCATATCAGGTCAACTAACAAAGCCGGTTGGGAGGGACAGTAGACTGTGAAGCAGGCGGAAATGAAAACAGCCGATGGAGGAATTGTCGATTGCGGGAAGCTTGCGTAAAGGGGAGCGGGACTGCGGGGATTGATATTGGGACGGCGTAGATTACAGGCCTTTGGAAGGGGGGAGGGGGAAAGGCATGGGCTAGGCGGTGAGGGAGCAGTAGGGGTGTATGTAAATACCGCAGTGGTCTAAGAGCCTGATGCCTTTGGTAGCAGCTACCCCAAAGTGACAGTCGTATGTTTAGACGGCGTAGGCTGTAAGCCTTATGTTTGGGGGGGATGGGTGTTGCAGAATATGCGGAAGGAAGGCCTGTAGGGTCATGTATACGCCCGGAAGTGGATGCCGGGCTGGAAACGTTAGTAAACAGCTGACGTAAGTGGTAGTCTGACTGACGAAATGGGAATGCTGGCAACTCAGTTAGGTGGACTCCGGAATTCGTGGGAGGGGAGGTAAGTGGATCATGACCGGAAACCGAGAGATGATGACGGGAAACACTACGTAAACCACGAAACCGGCAAACGCGCAGTTAACAGCGCAACTGTTGCGCATGGGAACTGCGCAGACGTGGTCTAGGAAAGGAGAAGTTTGTGTGCGTAAAGGCATAAAAGTGGCATTGTATATTGGACATAAATGTTAGGCAACAGGGGATGGGAACTCCACGTAAACCCTACCGAGTCGGGTTGCTAGGTGTGTTTTTGCAGCAACGGCAAAAAAATACCACAAGCACACCTACTGAACACACAATAGTACGTAAGGTAGCCTTGATGCAAGACCTGCGGCCGCTTATTTGGCACCGGTCAATATTTCTTCTCCAACCGTGTCATGGAACCGTGGAATAACCTGCCCGAGATGGTTGTTATGTCTCAATCTGTTGAGACATTTAAATGTCGCTTTGACAGATATATGCTGCAGCAACAAGCGGACTATGTGACTTTTTAGCCATGTGACTAGTGACATATGTGAATCAATGTATGCATTCACTTAATGCTGTAATTTCTTCACATTTTTGCTTGTTTATCGATTTTTTTATGTACAAATAGGGAGTTCAAAGACGTAAGCCTATTTCCCTCAAATGCACTGATTGACTGACATCTGTAACAAATGTTGCATCGTAAGTCGTACAATGCAGAAATACATCTGTAAAAAAGCCGACAGTGGAATATATATCGCGGGAATGTAGTTGTGTGAAGGAGGGGGATAAGGTAATACTGGTTGTTGTTTTTAAAGGACACGTACTTGCAAATAGTGTCGAAGAGTAAGCCAGTAATCGGAGTGTCTGATAAAACGGTGGCTTTAAAATGCATATGGGAGAAGAATGAAGGAACGTTACAAAAAGATCCTGACAGTCGCGGAAAGGGCAGTAAACTATGCTGTTAGCCGACAGTGATGTCAGTGCACAGGTTCTGTGTCCGATGAGTACGACATTGTCGGGTGGCTCAGTGGAAAGGACATATCCCTTGTGAAAGATAGCTGTTGATTGACGGGACAGTTTAAAGGGCCGTTGCACTCCCTCATCGTCGTCCAGCAGCATAGGGCGTGTAGACTGTTCAGACAAGCGTCTTTCCGAAAAACGCCTGTACACTTGTGCGGCTATGTTAGTGGACCCTTTTATGCTACCACGAACGCGTCGTAAAGACTCAAATGGACACTTCTCGCAGAATCTAAGAAACTTCAAGAGGCCGCCGATGCAGAGCGAGCAAAGTACATAACACACGTTAAGCAGAGGCGAATTCCACTTAAAGCAAGTCGGTTGTAGCATCAACAATCAGACAGCAAATTATGAGGCCCAAAACCCGCTGACTGTGATGGAACAATCAGCGGTGGTCTACAGCATACCATGCGAAGGTTGTGATTCAAGGTATGTTGGTGATAGGGGCAAACGCTTCGGCACAAGATCGCACGAGCACCAGCTTGGAATCAACCGCAAGGATAAGCTGTCGCTGGTCTATGGCCACACACTACAGCAGAACCACAGTGTCGCCTTCGAGAAAGCTAGGGTGATCGGCCGAGCCAACGATAAAATCACCAGACTGATGCTGGAGTTTGTTCTCGACTGGCACGCCCAACCGAGACATGGAACCACATCCCGCCTACCAGGCGCTACGCACAAGGCTCGAGTCAGTACAGGCGGCCAACGGGACAGACGAGAAGAGACACACGGGCAGTGTACATATTTTGCCACTCAACCTTGCATATATCTTGTGGTGATTATGGCCGCCAACTTTTGTGTAATTTTGGTCTATAATTTTTCCATATATTATAAGCCATCTAATCTTGTTTACAATGTCCATTCTCTACTCCACTTGCACGCTGGCGTCGTTCGGTTTGGGGTGCTGAATAATTTTTCAGCATTTCCATTTGAGTCTTTTTTACGACACGTTCGTGGTAGCATAAAAGGGCCCACTAACATAGCCGCACAACTGTACAGGCGTTTTTCGGAAAGACGCTTGTCTGAACAGTCTACACGCCCTATGCTGCTGGACGACGATGAGGGAGTGCAACGGCCCTTTAAACTGCCCCGTCAATCAACAGCTATCTTTCACAAGGGATATGTCCTTTCCACTGAGCCACCCGACAATGTCGTACTCATCGGACACAGAACCTGTGCACTGACATCACTGTCGGCTAACAGCATAGTTTACTGCCCTTTCCGCGACTGTCAGGATCTTTTTGTAACGTCCCTTCATTCTTCTTCCATATACATTTTAAAGCCACCGTTTTATCAGACACTCCGATAACCAGCTTACTCTCCGACATTATTTGCAAGTACGTGTCCTTTAAAAACAACAACCAGTATTACCTTATCGCCCTCCTTCACACAACTACATTCCCGTGATTTATATTCAACTGTCTGCTTTTTTACAGATGTATTTCTGCATTGTACGACTTACGATGCAACATTTGCTACAGATGTATTCCGTGGTGGAATTTTTCAACGACAAATCTGTGGCGGTAGTGGCTGAAGCCTGGTTCTACAACGCGGGCAGCGTACTATGGCCTAAAAAGCACAGGCAGCGCCGCATTTTGCTGGAGAACAACCAGCGGCCACCGGATGGTACTAAGGCGTACGCCGTCAAGGTACTAAAAAGTGGCCTAGCGCTGCAAAAAGCCTGACAGGCGGCGCGGAGCGCACAGAATACTGACAATCTTTCCAGTTCCGAGCCGCGTCAGTTGGGTAGGGGCAAGAGGATCAGGTGTGCTACCATGTTATGTACCACTAATTTTCCTTTGCAGACATATTCGCAAACTAACCTCAGACTCCGACGACGAGGACTCGCCAAACCAACCGAAAGAGCCAACTGGTTGGCCAGCTCCATCGCCAATACTACAGTAAGTATGACTATTGTAGACATTTCGTAGGCCAAGAACGGATGAGAATGTGCCACACTTGTTTTCCACTGCGTCGATTGGACCCAGTCAGTCAACACCACTGTCCTCACTTGAGTAGACAATGCTTATCAATTAAATGATAAGCTAGATTCCGTCGAAATTCTGGCCGTAGATACATATGAAGAAATTGTCATGGAGTGTCTAAAGTAATAATTATTACTTTCGTTGGTCCTCGACTAACACACTCAACCGAGCTATAGATCTACATCCCCCCTACCACGCGCTGCGTACAAGGCTCGGATCAGTCCGGACAGGACCGGTAAAGCAGGCGAGCACGCGGGACCGAGAGTCAACGCTTACAGAAAAGAGCAGAATTGGGGGCCACAGGTCATGTGACCAAAGCCGAACACTGTCTCACCGATGCGCCCGCGAAGGTGAATGCTGCTCACATGAACAGCAACGACTGATCAGTCCACCGACTGACGTGGGAGAGGTCAACCTGCACGTTAATTTGACTACGATTACGCCGACCCAAAGGGAACAAAGGTCACGCAGGCCTGTCAGCGGTCAGCCCCGCGGAGGTCTAAGCCAGTCAGCGGCAAACAGGCAGGTCAAAGTTTAAGCGTCGAGCACGGCTATAATACGAGGCAAGCGGCAAGACTGAACAACTCAAGACCGGCAGGAACAACAAGTACGCTACTCTGATGATGGAAACGAGGAAGTTTCCGAAACGTCAGTTCGAATACAATATGGTCCATGAATTGGGCCTTTCTTCTTCTTCGTCTTCTTCGGGAGATATTGAACGCGATACAATGTCTGGACCTCGAATGGGATCGAGTGAGATCCTAACCACAACAATGAGCGTCAAACGTCTACTTCACATGCATATATATGTATATATATATATATATATATATATATATAT
>CACRXP010000897.1:55853-66497 GCA_902702965.1 Spirometra erinaceieuropaei | reverse complement strand
GCACGCGGGACCGAGAGTCAACGCTCACGGAAAAGAGCGGAATTGGGGGCCAGAGGTCATGTGACCAAAGCCGAACACTGTCTCACCGATGCGCCCGCGAAGCTGAATGCTGCTCACCTGAACAGCAACGACCGATCAGTCCACCGGCTGACATGGGAGGGGCCAAGCGGCACGTTGATTTGACCACAACTAAGCCGACCCCAAAGGGAACAAAGGTCACGCAGGCCTATCAGCGGTCAGCTCCGGGGAGGTCTAAGCCAGTCAGCGGCAAACAGGCAGGTCAAAGTTCGTGCGTCCAGCACGGCTATAATACGAGGCAAGCGGCAAGACTGAATAACTCAAGACCCGCAAGTGCAACAATTACGCTACTCTGATGATGGAAACGAGGAAGTTTCCGAAACGTCAGTTCCAATACAATATGGTCCATGGATTCGCCCTCTCTTCTTCTTCGTCTTCTTCGGGAGATATTGAACGCGATACAATGTCTGGACCTCGAATCTTTACGCATATCGATATATATATATATATATATATATATATATATATATTCCTCCATGGACCAGACTGTATTTAGGCTGACATTTTGGAGACTTCGTCATTTCCATCATAAAATGTGCGGTGTGTTTGTTCCTGCTGTCCCAGACTTCTTCTGTCTCGCAACGGCAAAGTGAGGTAGATTCCGTGTACAAAAATCTCAGAGAAAATTGGAGGAGACAAGGACCAATTAATACAGCATAACTCGGCGAATAACGGCCAGTTCCAGCAGTATGTCGATCAACTTATTGATTTTACGCTCAAGAACCGAGTAATACGGCCATCAAGCTCACCTTAGAAACTCTTGTTACTCTAGTACCGAAGAAAGACGGGAAATCACGCTTTTGTGTCGATTACCACAGACTAAATACGCTGACTAGCCGAGATTCCTGTCCACTCCCCCGCATCTACGTGACCCTTAATGCACTTGCAAGCGCACGCTGGTTTTACACATTAAACCTTTAATTCGAGTACTGGGAGGTCGAAATAGAACCTGCAGACCGCCAGAAGGGAGCATTTACTATTCCGCAAGGACTCATTGAATTTGAGATAAGGCTATTTGGCTTATGTAATGCACCAGCTACATTTCAACGCCTGATGCAAGTCGTCCTTGGCCAACTGCTACCAAACCAGTGCCTGGCGTATTTAGACGTCATAATTTTTGGACGCACGATAGCACACCAAAAACAGAACCTCCCGGCCGTCTTAGCCGCACTAGGCGACGCGAGTTTACGTCTTAACCCACAGAAGTGCTTATTTTTACGCGACATGACTACTTATTTGAGACATGAAATTAGTCAAGAAAGCATTCAAACTTCTCCAGAGAAAATCAATGCTGTTTCTGTAGCCGGCGGCGCCCTCCCGTAAACTTATCGATCGTCATTACATTGGTATCCTATTCGGAGTGCATTCTTCTGATATTTGATGTGTGACTTCTCTGTGCCGATAATTAAGCACTTATTACTCAGTTCCCGTAGGTCTTCGCATATTTGGTGGCAGCGTATCTCGATTTTTTCCCCACTTTTTTTATCTCCCATCGCCACCTTTTTTTCGGAATTCATATTTTCCCTTTGCTACTCCATTACGTCCGCCTTCTTCGTTACGTCCGCACCTCCCACGATGTGCAACACTCGATCCACCTCCGATGACCACTTCCCTAGCATCAACCAACTAACCGTCGCATTAGGCAATCTACTCACACGCACATCCCCAGTGACCCTGGATTCACTTAGACCCCCAATAGGCGAGCTCTGCGACGGCTTCATGAACTGGAGAGTTCAGGCCAAGCGCCACCTAGAACACTTACCGGCCGGCCAGCGAATGAACCATCTTACGGGCCTCTTGGGTCCAACGGCTAAAAGGCGGTTCAATTATCTGTGCGCATCACCCCCTACAACCTTAAGTAACCAATGTGTTGGTATTCTTTAGATTTTTCTAGATTCAGTGCTGGTTTATTCACCGGAATAGACGCACCCGAGGTCAAAGCTATGTTAGAAGACAGTCAGGATTGTGCTGAAGTACTTGACTACTTGACCTTTGACAATCTTGTCACGTTTGTTTTACTGTAGCATTTGTTTTAACGTGACGAAGCCTCTGCCGCCTGTAAGTTTCGCGTCGCTTGCATGCTCTCTGGTCAGGTCGTCGCACATTTTGAATATTAACTTTATTCAATTAATGGCCTTCCTTTCCTCTCTCCGTCTATGAGGTTAGTAAGCCGCAGTTCGTTAGTTCGCGGGAACGACAGGATAACTCGATTATTCTTTGTGTCTTCTGGCATAGCTTTGACCTCGGGTGCGTCTATTCCGGTGAATAAACCAGCACTGAATCTAGAAAAATCTAAAGAATACCAACAAAGTTATTCGAGGTGATAAGACGAGCAGTCAGCGAGTGACGCCAGTGTTGTGGTCGGTTTATAAGCTAGCGGCAACAAAGAGCAATAGGCAATGGAGAGGGAACAATGAACAAAGAATAACGAGAACCGACGAATAGTTATACAAAGGCAGAGTGGTATGCGTAAAATCTGGTTACTAACAAACGGTTAGTAGCAAACGTAAAGACAGTAATAGAAACTGACATCAGGAATGTCACACTATGAACGACCCTGAAAAGCCTTTTCGGTTCACAGGAATCATTGATCGCCCTCCACAGCCAACTTTGCCTCCGCACACAACACCCCGGGGAGAATGCGGACTCCTACCTAGACACCCTCCTGAGCCTCCGCAGCAGGGTCTTCCCAAGTCTTCCTACGATTCGTGGGCGGTCTCCGCTCAGAAGACATCTAAAGGGGTTTCGCATCCGACCTCCACTCCCCCGCAGGCATCCTCACAGCCCTACAAACGGCAGAGACATTCGAGTCAGCCCCACACAACAAGAACCTAGCCGCGCACCCAGCAGCCCCCGGGGGCAACGCAAAGTATCCGACCGTGGACCACCTCCCTCCCATGTAGCCAACAACTCGAACGATTGCTGGTAGCAGTCAGCAGTTCAAGGACAGGGCTCACAAGTGCAGTCACAACAACCCCCCGTAAGGCATCTCTTACTCTCTTACCTTCCATTTCCTCCCCACGACCCACAGATGCTCCGTTGACAGTCGCTGGCACACTTGATGGAACTCCCGCCACCATACTCATAGACACTGGCGCCATTCGGTCTGTCTCCCCATATCCTCATTATGCACTCCCCTCCAGCGGACATTTAGTTGGTCACGGCTGAAGGTTCACCCTTGCGTTGCACAGAAATACAGCGAGTGCCGATTGTCCTACCCAACTGCACCGCCGTACACTCCATGCAGGTGTCCCAGGACATTACAGTAGACGCCGTCGTCGGGCTAGACTTTCCTACGCGCACACCAGCTTATCGTCAACCCCAGCAAGTGTGCCGTAGTTCTGCTTCCTAGATGAGCCATCCCCAACATCGCTTCGGATGTTAGCACGCTAGACACTACCCCAGCAAATGAGCCGTCGTCGATCGACGACCTGTTGAACCGTCAGGAAATCTCCCTCGTCCACCGTCACCGCCTAAAGGACACTCTACTCCCATTCCAGGCGTTCGTCTGGGCTGGACAACTGATCGGACGCACTGGACTGGTTTAAAACGAAATACCTACGACCTCCACCCAGACGTTATCTCAATAACAGAAACGCGGTTGTCTGTACAGGTTGGTGATAGAGAGCTCATGCTCCCTGGATTTCAACTGTTCCGCAGAGACAAAGAAAACAGAAGGGGTGGAGGCATAGTAACATTTGTTAAGAATGGCTTGCACGTTTCAGAAAAAACTGCCCAACTGACTTGTAGTACCGAAGCATTATGGCTGACCATAAGGGCACAGGGCTCTCAAAGTCTCGATATCTTGACAGTATATCGCCCCCGAGAAATGACCCTGACGCTGATGCCCAACTGCTGGATGAGCTTAGCCTTTTTTCAACACGACCGACTACTCTCATCGTTGGATATTTTAATGCACCTCCCATAAACTGGAGCTCGGCCTCAGCCGACTGCTCTGAAGCAGCATTTGACCAGCAGCTACTACGTACCCCCGACAGTCTGCTTCTCACACAACACGTAATGTTTCCAATGAGAGTTCGAGAGAGCCAACAAATCAACTGCCTCGATCTTGTGTTCACCAAGTCGTCTGACAACATCGAAGTTGTGAATTGCCTCCCCCCGTTGGGTCAGAGTGACCATGTAGTTCTCATGTGGGAATACGCCTTATTCTCCCTGCCTGCACAACCTCTCGATTTCCGACCCAATATTTGGCACGACGATTTCGAACAGATGAAAAAGGATCTTAGTCCTATCGACTGAGAATCCACTCTCTCCGGCGATGTCGAAGAGGTTTCGTGTAAGTTCAAAGCGTTAGTCCTAAACCTCATCTCCAACCACTGCCCAATCATGCGCAGAAGACTAACACATAGACCCCGCTGGCTGACTCCGTCCTTAAAGAAGGAAGTTAACAAGCAGAGATGTTGTTCAAAGGTCCTCACAGTCAAGGCACGGGCCGAAAGTTATGCTGGTAGCCGAAACTGATGTCAGTAGGCACGGTCTTTCTCCGATAAGTACCACATTATTGGGCTGTTTAGTTGACAGAACAAACTGTTTGTGGAAAATTGCGGTGGATCCGCGAGGCAGTTTAAATGCCCGCACCACTCCCTCGTCGTCATCCAACAGCATTGGGCATGTTGGTACCTCAGGCAGGCGTCTTTCAGAAAAGCGCTTGAAAACCTGCGCGGCTACGTTAGTAGGCCCTTTTATACTCTTAAGGACACTTTGTAAAAAGGACTCGAAAATAGCAGTAAAGAAATATTAACGGTATGGGACAGGTACTTTTTCCTCATCCCCCTACCACATTCGTCCGGCTCGGAGCCAGAAAGGTTGTCCGATGGTACTGCTTTTCGGACCAGCTGTCTGGCCTTCAGCAGCGTCAGATTACTTTTAAGTAGCCTCACAGCGTACACCTTGGTGCCGTCTGGTGGCCGCCTGTTATTTTTCAGCAGGACAGACCGCTCTTTGGGGTTCTTAGGCCACATAACGCTGCCAACGTCGTAAAACAAGGCTGCAGCCACCACGCCACAGCCTTGTCATTTATGAACTCCACAACCGAACACATCTACCGGGGAATTTATATCCTCATATAAACAATGTAAACAAGAGTCACAGCGCACGCACAGTGTGCAGCAAGGGAATCAGAAAAAAACGACCGTCAATATCAAAGGGAACAAAAAGACAGGGCCTATGTAAGGTAGAAACTGCCTGTGTTCGACAGTCTTCCAAAACTCCAGACAATCGAGTGTTCTACATTTACGTGAAAACTCGGCCAGCGAACATCTGCTGCACATCTTAAAATTCCCGCCACCGTGCGAGCTGATCCATGGGGTCTTTGATAGATTGCAACCATTGGAGCGCTGGATGGTCAGTGCGGAGGATAAGATAACGACCAATTAGTAGGTGCTTAAACTGGTGGATGAATGTTATGATGGCTAAAAGTTCTTTGCGGAAAGTACAGTTATTCCGTTGGGGCTTGGTCAAAGTGTTGCTCGCGGAACATATCGGGTGTTCGATCCCCTTATCATCCGCTTGAAACAGGACTGCTTCACCTGGGCATGTTGGTACCTCAGGCAGGCGTCTTTCAGAAATGCGCTTGAAAACCTGCACGGCTACGTTATTTGGCCCTTTTATACTCTTACGGACACTTTGTAAAAAGGACTCGAAAATAGCAGTAAAGAAATATTAACGGTATGGGACATGTACTTTTTCCTCATCCCCCTACCACATTCCTCCGGCCCGGAGCCAGAAAGGTTGTCCGATAGCACTGCTTTTCGGACCAGTTGTCTGGCCTTCAGCAGCGTCAGATTACTTTTTAGTAGCCTCACAGCGTACACCTTGGTGCCGTCTGGTGGCCGCCGGTTATTATTCAGCAGGACAGACCGCTCTTTGGGGTTCTTAGGCCATATAACGTTGCCAACGTCGTTAAACCAGGCTGCAGCCACCACGGCCACAGCCTTGTTATTTATGAACTCCACAACCGAACACATCTACCGGGGAATTTATATCCTCACATAAACAATGTAAACAAGAGTCACAGCGCACGCACAGTGTGCAGTAAGGGAATCAGAAAAAAACGACCGTCAATATCAAAGGGAACAAAAAGACAGGGCCTATGTACAGTAGAAACTGCCTGTATTCGACAGTCTTCCAAAACTCCAGACAATCGAGTGTTCTACATTTAGGTGAAAACTCGGCCAGCGAACATCTGCTGCACATCTTAATAGGCGCATTCAATGAGCTATACAAGGTGGGCCTGGGGGTCTTTCCACCGACAGTAGGTTTATGAACCTAATTGCAATCTTAATCTCACAGTGAGCGTTTCAAGTGCAGTAAAGCTTTTTATCTTGTTTTCTACCTATCAATGAAAGCAATCATGAAGCGCAAGTATTATGGCTTTCATCGGAGCACAATTTACAAGCGGACTGCGTGTGAGAAGAAGGCATATTATGCGCGGATTGGGTGGTCCCTCCGTTCCCTCTACGTCGTCGGTGGTATACCAACCACCGGAATTAGAAATGCCCGAACTAGTCCCAGAAGTTTACACTGGTAGTCATCCTACTGCGTTACCTACCAGCAAGTTTAGAACCAGTAGACATAAGCGAGGACGCGGTCGCAGGCAAATGCTTTCCGGTGGATTTACGGGAATTCTGCTTGGAGGCACAAATGCCACTATCCACAACAAAGAAGTTGTTGCGGATGCTGCGGCCTTACCACCCAGAAGTGCCCAAAGACCCAAGGACGCTATTGCAAACGCCTCGGACCTGCATTAGCAAGCCCCTGAGCAAAGGCAACTATGTTCATTTAGGTCTTCAGCGCGGTCTGCTGGTTCACCTACACAGTCTGCCAGAAACAACCGTTCCTGAAATGCCCGTCCAACTGCATATCGACGGAATGAAGATATTCAAGGGGTCTAGTCAGGGCCTGTGACTGATTCTTGCTCGCGTTCGTCATCCAGTTGTTGGTCAGCCCTTCACTGTAGGAGTATTCTCCCATCCCGGCAAGCCCGATCCGTTGGATGACTTCCTGGGCAACTGTGTTGGCGAGCTGAAAGACCTCCTGGCCAGTGGTCTGCGCATTCCACATACGCAAAATAGCGTAAAGGTGATCTTAGACAATGTTATCTGCGACACCCCTGCCCGATGTTTTCTGCGGCAAGTTAAAGCTCACAATGGCTATTACGGGTGTGACAGGTATGTTGTTTCGTACCTTTAACTAAAACCACCGCAGGTGTTCCCATATGGGCAAACGTATTGCAAACCGCATGACGTTTCCAGTATGCAGTGGGCGTCTGCGTGACGACAGGTCATTCAGGTTGCGAAGACAGGAACCGCACCACAAGGGCAGGTCTCCGTTCGGGGATTTGCCCGTCGATATGGTGACCTCCTTCCCACTCGACTATATGCACCTGGTTTGCCTGGGCGTCATGCGGAAGTTACTGCATATTTGGCGTCTGGGCTCCAGCAGGCACTCTGACTCATTGAATGAGTCTACTAAATTGTGCAGCCAAAATTTGCCGGCCGAGTTTTCGCGTAAATGCCGAACACTCGATTGTCTAGAGTTCTGGAAGGCTGCCGAATACAGGCAATTCCTACTGTACATAGGCCCCGTAGTTTTGTCCTCCGCCTTAAGCGAAGCCCGGTACCAACACTTTTTACAGGTTTCCCTCGCAGTGCACATATTTTGCCCTCCCATATTGCATATATCTTGCGGAGAATACGGCCGGCTTCTGCTAAATCGCTTTGTAGTTAATTTCCCCACCTTGTATAGCTCTTCGGATATTATTTACAATGTCCACTGCCTGCTTCACCTGTATGACGATGTGGCTCGTTTTGGAGTGCTGGATAATTTCTCGGCATTTCCTTTCGAGTCCTTTTTACAAAGTGTCCGCAGCAGTATAAAAGGGCCTACTAACGTAGCCGCGCAGGTTTTCAAGCGCTTTTCTGAAAGACGCTTGCCTGAGTTACCAACATACCCAATGCTGTTAGACGACGACGTGGGAGTAGCACGGGCATTTAAACTGCCTCGCGGATCCACCGCAATTTTCCATAGAGACTTTGTTTTGTCAAATAAACAGCCCGATAATGTGGTACTTATCGGAAACAGACCGTGCCTGCTGACATCAGTGTCGGATACCGGCATAACTTACCGCCCGTTCCTTGACTGTGAGGACCTTTTTACAACATCCCTTCTCTCATCCTCCTTGTATATGTTTAAAGCCTCCCGTTTATCAGACATTCCTTCAACTGCTGCCCTCTCAGGCATCATTTGTAAATGTGCTCCCTTGGATATTGACGGTCGTTTTTTTCTAATTCCCTTACTGCACACTGTGCGTGCGCGGTGACTCTTGTTTACATTGTTCATTTGAGGATATAAATTTCCCTGTAGATGTATTCGGTTGTCGAATTCATAAATGACAAGACTGTGGCCGTGGTGGCTGCAGCCTGGTTTTACGACGTGGGCAGCGTTATGTGGCCTCAGAACCACAAAGAGCGGACCGTCCTGCTGAATAATAACAGGCGGCCACCAGACGGCACCAAGGTGTACGCTGTTCGGCTACTAAAAAGTAACCTGACACTGCTGAAGGCCAGACAGCTGGTCCGGAAAGCAGAGCTGTCGGACAATCTTTCTAGCTCTGAGCCGGGCGAATTAGGCAGAGGGATGAGGAGAAAGTACATGTCCCATACTGTTAATATTTCTTTGCAGGTATGTCCGCAGGCAGACGTCGGATTCAGACGATGATGACGAACCACTTTATCGTCCGAGACAGCTACTTGGTTGGCCAACACCACCACGAATATTACAGTAAGCATAATTATCGTTAATTATTCGTACGCCAGGAATGGACGAACAGATGCCCCACCTCTTCTCTCAGTCGAGTCACCCTACGCCATGTACTTCATATCGGTAACTGCCTGTTATTAATTATTACCGAAGGCTGTCTAGGGAAATGCCGGCACCTGCGCCAGTGCCTGCTACCGAACCTGCATGTAGCCATCAGGCGCAGAGTGACACGAATGACGTAAACTTTCGGTTAGCGTCCCTCGAGTAAGACTGTTGACAATCTCATTGACAATCTATTATAAACAAAGTCGATTTCCTGGCCGAGCAAATGGTCGCCCTCAACAACAGTGTGCGGAAACTGCAGGCGACAATGACTGATGCTGTCAGTGCATTACAGGAGTGCCACTGCTGCCGACGTCGGGCCCTCTCGTCTGCATTTGCCACCGTGCACAGCCGAAGCCTACGAAGACTTCGTTCGTCGGCTAACTACTGAGGCGGAATTGGCAGACAAGGCGGTATGTGTATATTTGTTTGACTGTTCTCAGATCAGACAGCTGGCCGTGGTGGGAGGGCGGAGTGAAAAAGACTTTGTCAGAAATCTTCTGACCGTGGTGGGAGGGCGGAGTTAAAAAGACTTTGTCAGAAATCTTCTGACTGCTCTCATTGGTCCGCCGCTTTGTTACACCTTCTGCTGGAGGGGCGCATCCAAGGAGAAGCGGTCGTTCCTTGCCTGCCCGTTATTTAGCATCCTCAACGGTAGGTCTACTTTTTGCTTATTGGCACATACAGATGCCATCGGCCAAAACCCCCGTTTTAGCAACTGCAACAGGGAGGTACTTCGACTTACGGCCATTAATTGGTTCCATGGGTCGAAGGACCGTTATGGAGGACGATCGAGACGCAGGCGCAATATTCACACAGTACGACATTTTGCTTTGAATTACTGCCTAAATGTGTTCAGTTTAAAGGTGTCCCCACTGATGACCTCGCATGCCCACAACTCTCCCCTCCGAAGCACACGTAAGTTAACTGAAAAAGACTGCTATTAACACACTTTATGTTATTTCCCTCTTTTCAATAATTATAATGATAGTATGTATTTCGAAAGTATGTATACATACTAGTATGTATGAATTAACAGTGTACTTTGCAATAGTAATTATTATATTGTAATAACTATTGCAAAGTACATTGTTAATTAACTCGATGATGTCTGCTTGAGGTCTGACGTTCGCAGAAGTAGTAAATCCGCCTACCTATCTCTTGAGTTCGAAAAGTGAGACCTAGCTCATTCTACCCGGCCCTCGTTGACCGGTTTGGGGTCTGCGTCGGACCCGCATTTTACTGTGATCAGTGCCGCGCCCGCCCTGGTTGACTGCGTAGATAATTAGCGTCCCTAATTACTTCGCGCCGTCGCTGCCTCTTGTCAAATTGGTTCGTAAAACCGAATACGGGCAAATAAATGAATTTGGCAAAGGACATCCGGGCTTCTCTGCATCAGCCCTGAGGTAAATTAGGGTCATGTACATAGAACTATGTGCGTGAATTTCCAGTGCCTGGGGACGGGCAGACGAATTCACTACTCGGAACGCCGGACCCGCGTCTGGCCTGCACCGAAGGAAGCCTCCTTATGATACGCCACGTAGGAATTGCATTTCTCCTACTATTGACATTATTGATTAGTTCAAGGACAAGAGCATTTCCCATGTTTTACCACAGTTCTTTTTGTTACAGGAACCGCCCATAACCAGTGGAAGCCCTTTAATATCCATCGGAGAACTGCAT
>CACRXP010000897.1:2424-39576 GCA_902702965.1 Spirometra erinaceieuropaei | reverse complement strand
CTGACTCTGCCCTTCTCATAGATGACTTCGATTTTTACCGCCAAGACCGCACGACTAGGCGTGGGGGTGGTTGTCTTCTTTATCTTAAATCCTACCTAAAGCACTCTCCCTATTACTTGGATGTTTCCTCATTCACGGGAAACTTCTGCTTTGCATCTGTTATTCTCTCGCCGCAAAGAAAGGCAATTATTGGCTGTATCTACAATCCCCCAAATTCTTTAGCCAGTGATGATTCTCAACTCGGTGAAATCTTACAATTAATTTCGGAAGATGCTTTCGATGGTAAAATAATCACTGGGGATTTTAACATTCCTGAAATTGACTGGGTTTCCAATAGCTGCCCACCCAGATTCCAGTCCTTTGAAGATATTGTCAATTTTTCTAATTGGTCCCGACTGGTGCGCTCTCCAACAAGAGATAATCACATTTTAGATCTAATCTTTACCAATGACATTGCTCCTCTTTCTGTTGCTTTAAAAAAGGACCTCTTTGACAGTGACCACGTATTAATTCATTGTTGCCTACCGCTTGCCTTTTCAAAAAAGACAAGCGCCGTTCAGACTTTCATGAACTACGACTGCGTAGATAGCGACTTAATAAATAACTATATGAGATCCTTGGATTGGTGTGGCTTCCTCACTTGTAGCGATGTAACCATTCTTCGTGATGTCATGTCCAATGTTTCCAAGGACATTCTAGAGTTTGTGCCGCGTAGATATCTCAAGCCTAATTCTTCAGATCCCCTTGTTCCTCATTTTCTTCAGAACAGACTAAAAAAGTTGAGGCGACAACTGCGTGACCTATCCACTAGTTCCTTATCAGTTCATCTTAGAATCACAGAGATTTTTGAGATGGCCTCAAGAATGCGCCAAGCGCGCGACAGGCAAAGAGAATCAATTGCTCTCAGTGGTTCGAACCCGGGCAAATCCGTCGCTAGCATCTTCCGTCATCGGTCCTCCTCTAAGCGTGTTCATGAACTTCCACCCATGCTAAATGAAAACAAAGTCTTCCTCATCGATGACACTGACAAGGCGGAGTTGTTTAGTGCTTTCTTTGCAAAACACCTTGCTACCGAATCCGATCCGGTCCCTTTCTTTCGATCACTTTCAGATAGGACACTTAGTACAATTGATGTCTCCTCAGATCTCATTAAGAAACACATAAGCCGTTTGAAATACTCACACTGCTCAGGAACGGACGGGATTCCGTATTCGATTATTAAACAAGCGCCCGACCTTCCCATATTGCTTAGTCATTTATTCTCTGTTTATATTTCAAAAGGATTCTTTCCTGAAACATGGAAAACGTCAATTATCATTTCCGTCTTCAAGTCAGGATCTCGGTCCGATGTTAATAACTATCGGGGCGTGCACAAAACGCCGTCTCTAGCTAAACTTCATAAAAGGATTACTTTCAATGAAATTCTTGACTTCTGTCTAGCTAATCGGCTTCTGAACTCTAGTCAGCATGGGTTTTTACCTGAACGATCCTGCGAAACATGCCACTTGGTTTTTCTTAATCTAATCACTTCTCTTCGTAATGAGCGGCAGTCAGTGGTAGTTATTTACTTTGATCTTAGCAAAGCCTTTGACAAGGTGCCCCATAGACGTCTTTTAGTAAAATTGGAAGCCCTCGGCATCCGGCCGCCTCTACTCGACTTCATTAGGTCCTATCTGTCCAACCGATATCAGAAAGTCATGGTCGGTAATAGCTACTCGACACCTCACTCGATCACGAGTGGCGTACTTCAAGGCACGGTTCTGGGTCCGCTACTCTTCCTTCTGTACATCAATGATATTTCGACTGAACTCGGAAATTCGCAAACCTTTACTTATGCCGATGACCTCAAGTGTGTTTACTCATACTCTAAGGACACCGCTAACGTTTTTGTTGAAAAAATTTATGCCGATTTACTACGCTTAAGCAGATGGGGTTCGACATGGCAGATGGAGTTTTCATCATCCAAGTGTAGTTTCATGTCTTTTGGTCCTACCAAACTTCCTGGTCCCGTAATTTTTCAGAATAACCCACTCTCAGAATGCCTCACCATAAAGGACCTAGGTCTAAGTTATACAAATAAACTTGCTTTATCACCTCATGCAGATAGAATCTCTGCCAAAGCCGCGCAGATATGTGGATTCATATCGCATAATTTTTTCCTTCCGGAAATGAAGCTAAGACTTTATCAAGTGTTTGTTCTTCGAGCCCTCGAATATTGCTGTCCTTTCTTCGGTTTGATGAACGCCTGCGACCGTAATAAAATCGAAAATGTTCAGAGGGTTTTCACCCGAAATCTGTTTTCTCAAGCTTCGTCCAGTATTTCTTATACTCAGAGATGTCAGCTGGCGAACATTAAGTTTTTGTGGGTTAGAAGACTCGAAGCTGGCCTTTGCTTCCTTTTTCGCATCAACTCTAGCTCCAGTCTTCCGCACATTGACACTCTCACTCCGAGAGATCGGTCTCTCCAGTCTTCCGCACATTGACACTCTCACTCCGAGAGATCGGTCTTATGCCACGCGCAACTCCTGCATGTTGATTCCGCCGCCTCTTTGTACTACATCTAAGCGCTCCCTCTTCTTTGCTTCCAAATATACCTTCCTTTGGAATAATCTTCCGCCTGAAATTAGATTATCGCCTAGGTTACTGATATTCAAGTCGAAATTACGCAACCATCTTACACCGGAAAGCATAAAGGCACTGTTAACGGTCTCATTCCCGAACACTCAGATTCTTGACTTCGAGAAGGGTCCTCCTGGGATTTAGTGGTAGATTAAGTGGTAACTCTTAATTATATCATTAGGAACCCCTGTTTTGAATTTGTTTCTAAATCCATTGCTATCCTCCCCCCCCCCCATAGCGACAATTTTCGCGGTTTTTGATGTCATCTCCCGCATTCCGCCCTCATGCGGTCTGTCGGCGCTCACGGCGGAACCCTCAGTATTCACTGTCTACTAGTAGTTCGGTCGTTCCTCCCTTCCCCACTGCTCGGCTGAGTTCGAAGCGTGCTGTGGCGGATCGCATCTCGGTTCCTCTCGTCTGGCCTCTTTGACGCGGCGTACCAATCCGGCCCAGACGATCTCAATTGTGAATTCTGTACAATGCCATATGCAAGCCAGTCCTGTCTGACCCGCATTCGTACCCATCAAGGCTGACATATATTGCTACCCTGACGATGACCGACAACATTCCGTTATATACCGCCACCTACAGGCCAGACCTGCTCGCTTTTTTCTGTTATTATTTTTATGGAGGGGTTTTTTTTCTCCTGTAAAATTAATCCGATTATTTTTAACTTTTTTTAAGGAGTTTTTTTTCACCCCTCAATCAACCTGTTTCTCAATGGACTTCTAATTCAGAAACTAATAATTGCATTTTGTAAAGATTCGGCCTACCTCGTCTAAAACTCGCATGCAAATTTATTTTAAATTGCTTTGATGGGACCCCGACGGGTCTTTAATAAAAATTATCAATCTATCTATCTATCTATCCATTTAAGGAAGTTGCCACCGATCCCTACTTTTTTCAGCTTATGTAAGAGCCTTTTTTTGGCAGAGTATCGAAAGCCTTCTGGAAGTCGATGAAGGCTATGTGGACCGCGTGCCTCTCGTCGAGAGCTTGGGTCCAGCTCTGGAGAGATTGCAGCAGGTTTGTCGTGCAGGATCTTCCTGCTCGGAACCCATGTTGGCATTTCGATTGCAGGCCGTGAACTTCCAGGAATTGCATTAGTTCACACTTTATGCTCATTTCCATAACTTTGCAGAGAATGCATGTCAAGCTTATGGGCCGGTAATTTGTCATCGCTGCCCTGTTACCTCCTTTGTGTAGCGGAGTAATATGCGCCATCTTCCAATCGATAGTAAGTGTTCCAGTGTCAAATGACGTTTGAAAGAGCATCGACAAAGGCACAGAGAGCTCACCGGCAAGTTCCTTCAGAAGCTTGGGTGGAATCTCGTCTGGTCCTGGCGACTTCGATTCGTTCAATGCCTCTAATTCTCTTCGGACAATGCCTTCTGAGAAGAGTATACCACTGACGCTTGGGGTCGGCAGTTCTTCTGTGGAGGGCGGAAGGAACCTTGCTTCGTTTGTGTAGACTGATTGGAAAAACCGTGAAAAATACGCAGCTTTATCCCTACTATCAGTGATCTCAACGCCATCAGTAGTCTTTATCAAGGGGATTTGATGCCTGTTCCTTGTAGTTCGTCGGAGGTAGCTGTAGAGCAATTTTGGGTTCTGCGTTGCTTTTTGTAGCAAGTTCTTCTCGAATTCCCGCTGCGTATGAATTATCAGCTTCCTCAGTTTGTTCCTCTGTGTCTTGTAGGTGTTGAAGCATTCAGCTCGTCTAGTGACGCAGTATTTTCTCCACAATTTGTGCTTCCTGTTGATTTCTTTCTTGAGGTTGCTATTTAGCCACCCAAGGCGTCTGTTCAGTCTTACACTAGTCAGTGGGCAGTGGTTGTTGATGAGCTGCAGAAGGACATTCTTGAACAGCTCCCAGTCATCGTTGGCACTTCCCGTAAACAAAGAGCCCCAGTCAAGACCGGATAAGTCTGCCCTCATCTGATTGAAGTCGCCCCGCCAAACATTACGCCTTTTGTGGTCTGGAGTATGTGAATTGGAGAATAACGAATAATCCCACATAAGCACTACGTGGTCACTTCGGCCAAGGGGCGGCATGGAGGCGATCTCGTCTATGCTGTCTGGTGCTTTCGTAAAGACCAGATCCAGGCAGTTTGCCCTTTGTCCTTCACGTGTTCTCGTTGGGAACATTACATGTTGTGTGAGGCACGCATTTAATGTCTTGCTCAACAGGCGGTAATCGAATGCCGATTTTGGACCTGACGCTTGGAGGGTATTCCAGTTTGTTCCAGGTGCGTTGAAGTCGCCCATGATCATGATGTTAGGTCGACTGGAAAATTTCTCCAACTGCTCCAATAGTTGAGCGTCGGCGATTCGGTCTGTCCTAGGTGGTCGGTAGACAGTAAGGACATCGAGACACGGGGAACCGGTAGCCTTGATGGTCAACCAGATAGCTTCCGTACTGCACGCAAACTTGGTGCCGTTATCCGACACTGCCAGACCGTCATTCACATACACAACGATACCACCACCCTGACGACGTTCCCTGTCCCTCCGATGAATTTGGTATCCAGGCAAGGCTACTTCGTTATCGCTAATATTCCCGGACAGCCAGGTCTCAGTTACTGCTAAAACATCTGGAGACGGCTCGACAAGGCAAAGTTTTAGTTCGTCTATTTTCGGTATGAGGCTTTGGGCATTCGTGTACAAGCACCTCAGTTTAGCACCAGCCGAATTTCCCGTTGCATTTGTTACTGTTGTGAGCATTACTCCGTTATCGCGGACGTCGTGTTCTCTAGGCTCTTCCGTTACCTGATTGGTTTCATTTACATGCTTTGTTTCAGTCAGATCACTGGACGCTACGGGCTCACTTGTGTTGGCGCCTTGATCAGGTGGTTCAACGAAGGTGTCTGTTTTAGCTGAGTAGCTGTCGTCGTTCGTTGTATTACAGGCTGGTTCCACTGAAACGGCATATACTTCCGAACTACCTTCCCCTTGAAGATAGCCAGATTGCGTTCGTCATCCTTCAGTCTTGATTTTAACTCCAAGACAAGTTCCCGGCGTTTCAACCGTTCCGCTGGTGAATAGTCCGGTTGAAAAAAAACCTGTTTGTGTGTGTTTCTGAGATCGTTTTCTTAGAGAGGATAAACTTGATTTGCTCTTTTTTCTCCAGCATAATTTTGAGAGGGCGATGTGGTTGTGCTACTGTCCTGTCTTCACTCCTTTTCCCTATCCGGAATGCTTTCAGAACCTTTATTTCCATGTCTGCCGGCGGTAAATGATTTAGCTGACCATGAAAAGAAGCAAGGTCCTCTGAGACACGGTCTTCAGGTCTGACTGCATTCGATTCTGACAAACCCTGAATAACCAGACACTGCTGGCGATTATGGTCCTCCTTACTCTGTCTTTCCGGTGAATGCGCTGCATGTGGGCGAGGACGATTTACGGAGTCATCGCTTGGACGCACACTTTTACTGTCTACCGACTGTCCCGAGCAACCCATTAGGACTGGCTGGGACTTCAGAATCCTGTCATGGCGTTTCCCTCTCCCCTCTACCCACTGGTTTATGTCCTCACATTCAGATACGTGCTCCGTAGTGCGCTCGGGGTGGTTGCCAGAACAAGAGGGCAACAGTAGACTGGATGACCCAGGTATATCGTCTCCAGGCAGAACAGAAATTCCATCACTTACAGCAAGAGGCTTAGGTGAGATGGCTTCCGCGACAGGTAATTTTTTTGCGACATCGCTTAAAACATCGTGCGTGGGAATCGAGTACAATATAAAAATTGAAGTTTGCAGTTTGGTAGTTTTCGCGGGCATGAATAATATGTCCTTCACGGCAATTGAAGAACTTTGATATCGGCCTGACCTTGAAATTATTTTCCTGCTGGGTAAATTTCGGTTTATTCTAGTTGCTGTGTTATAGCGGGCTTTTTAATAGGAAGGCGGGAAATTGAAAGGCAGCAACGTGCTGAATCATCCCCTTTCCATTTAGAGACGAGGACGCTGGAAAGGGTACCTCTGTCAACATCTTACCACCAGAAGAACGGAAGTAAACTTCTCCGAACCGCCCCCTCGAATTAAGTGACCTTTCCCTTTTTTTATTCATTTTCATACGCATCGTTGCCTTTGCCACCCTTCCCTTCCCCACTCCTTTCCTCGAACGTGGAATATACCTTCTCATTTAACCAACGACTTCTGGCCGTGTCCTGTTTGTGTGAATTACACTATTGGAATTATGAGCTTCGTGCCGGAAGACCCTAACTCGGTCACGGACGACAGACTATTTTAGGGGTGACCCCCGGCCCAACGGTAACAATAACTGTGCAGCCATCTGTGTCTACTAAGGACGAGTGTCCGTCGGCTACAACAGTGGTGGCAGCCGAACGACCGGACCCGCCCAAGTCCAATACTGACATTCCACAATTCAACGGCAAAGAAACTTTCACAACGTGGCTCCGTAGAACTAGATTTTACCTTGAAGACGTTCCACGAGCCGAACGACCACGCATGCTGCTCAAGGCCTTGGCACCAACCCAATTGGATAAAGCCCTGGACGCAGGGCTCCATGCAGGCCTACCATTCGAGAATTTGTGCCAACAACTGACGAATATCTTTGGACAGACAGGTTCAGTGGGAGATGCAATCGAACAACTTCATAGCCGCCGCCTCAAGACAAACGAGACTCCCAACCAACTTGTGGAAGAATTGGACCGCCTCGCCTCAGTCGCCTTCCCCACCCTGGCTGCCGCAGATAAAGAAACTGTCGTCCTCCATTACTTCATTAAGGCTTTACCCTCGACAGACCTTTCCAGGTCTCTGCTGTTACAACCGCCAGGGGATATACACGAAGCAATCAAGCGCGCGGAGCGTTATATACACTTGAATGAGAAGGAGAATCACGCCAGTACCGGCGCCCAACGCCCAGAAGCAAATTGCTGGAATAGAACAGAATCGACAACAACTAGGAACAACTATACGACTACAAGGCAATATCCCAGCCGCGGCAGATACATCTATAATCAACGCGGTAATCTTTTCCGGCGACAGAGAGGACAACCGACAGGTTATGGTCAAACCTGCACATGCAACAAGACAGGTACGCTGAACATTACTGCGTGTAGTAACTTACATGCAAACAGCTTACCTTTCTACATTAACATATCAGTCGCAAACCGTGCAGTAAGAGCCCTAATAGATACGGGCGCTACGGTATCCTTAGTTAATAAAAAGGTGGTATCCCACGATGTGTTGACGAGTAGAAGACAGAGATGTCCACATATTCACCTAACTGCCGCTGATGGGGCTGACATGAGGCATCTCGGTTCCGTAGTGCTAGATGTCAAACTCCCTCATGCAAAAGTCCATCATACGTTCATAATCACGCCCGATCTAACTTGGGATGTACTCCTAGGAGTGGACTTCGTAGCGCACCATGGTTGCCGTATCGATGTGCTAAAACGAATGATACAATTTCAAGCGTTGGAAGAAAAGACCCCGGCTGCGCCGGAAACCTTCGACGAAGAAGCCATTTGTGCGGCCATACAGAAGGAAGTCCAGTCACCACCTGCGTCGATTGATGATATCATATGTCAATCCGCGGGAACGGACCCTGACAAATGGCACCTAAAAAAATCTGCTCCTTGAATTACAAGACGTTTTTGCATGGGATGAATACTCGCTCGGGCGAACTAATCTCATCCGCCACGCTATAGAGACAGGCACAGCAAAACCAATTTGGCAACCACCAAGGCGCATACCAGCCCGTTTCCAGAAAGAAGTCCTTGAATTGCTAGATAGTATGCTCGCCACGGGTGTGATACGCCCGTCACGCTCACCATGGGCGTCACCGGTAACGCTAGTCCCAAAGAAAGACGGCAAGCTTCGCTTTTGTATAGACTATAGACGACTTAACGCTGTCACCACGCGCGATTCGTTCCCGTTACCGCGCATCGAAGGCACCCTGGACGCCTTGGCAGGGGCTAAGTGGTTCTCCACGCTGGACCTCAAGTCAGGTTACTGGCAAGTAGAGGTAGAACCGGCAGACAGACACAAGACGGCGTTCATTTTGCCGCAAGGCCTGTTTGAGTTTGAGACAATGCCGTTCGGCCTGTGCAACGCCGCTGCCACATTTCAGCGGCTTATGCAAGTTATGTTAGCCCATCTATACCCACAGTAATGCCTAATATATCTGGACGACGTAATTGTGTTCGGCAGGACACCCAGCCAACACAACGAGGATTTACGGGCCGTCCTCGAGGCTTTAAAAGAGGCCGGGTTAAGATTGAGCCCTCAAAAGTGCCAGTTCCTCAGTACTGCCGTAAACTATTTAGGCCACGAGGTCAGTGCTCAAGGCATCTGTGTGTCTTCGGAAAAAGCAGAAACCATTCGTTCCTGGCCGGTACCCAATACGCCTACCGAAGTAAGAGGATTTATCGGGATCGCCTCGTATTACCGGCGTTTTATAACAGATTTTGCCGGCATAGCCCGACCACTACATAGACTCACCGAAAAAGGACGGAAGTTCCTGTGGACCAGTGAGTGTCAGACCGCATTTGACGACCTCAAAGCCCGACTTGCTACAGCACCCATACTCAAACTTCCTAACCTAAACGATGATGCGCCACCGTTCATACTCGACACGGGCGCCAGCGCGTTCGCGATTGGCGCAGTACTGTCCCAAACGGACAACAAAGGACAGGAAAACCCAATTTGCTTTGCCAGTAAACCCCTATCGAAGCCACAAAAGGAATTACTGTACATACAGACGAGAGTTATTGGCCATAATCACGTTTATCAAGCAATTCCGCCCCTACCTACTAGGTAAACCCTTTGTGGTGCGTTCTGATCATAAAGCCCTTCAGTGGCTACAAAATACCAAGGACGCAGAGGGACAATTAGCCAGGTGGCAAGAGTATAACTTTACCTGCGTATATCGTCCCGGCAAGCAGCATGCCAACGCAGACGTCCTCTCGCGACGCCCCATACATTCAAATGCCGCATAACCCTGCTTGAGGTCAGCTGAAGTTAACGCCGTTTACGCCAGTGAACCAACTCGATACCACTGGGATATAGCACAGAGCACAGATCCAGACACGGCAGTAATATATGACCACGTACTACATGGGAGCCACCGACCTACTGACACCGAGCTATGCGGCTCATCAGAATCAGCTTATGTACTTCGTAATCAATGGCCTCAGCTGTTCATAGATAATGATATCTTATGCCTTAGAGACGCCACAACAAATACAATACGAGTATTAGTGCCCGGAAGCCTCGTCCAAACCGTACTCTCCGACCTCCACACCGAGTTGGGGCATGTAGGACAGAATAAAACTGGGGCAGCAGCACGACAACGGTTTTGGTGGCCGCACCTACGAGAACAGGTGGCCACCTTTTGCAATACATGCACTACTTGCGCTTCTTTCAAATCACCGCAACAACAAAGCCGTGCCCCCCTCCAACCAATGCGCACGAGCTTTCCTTTCCAACGACTTGGACTCGACATAGTAGGCCCGCTGCCATTTACCACATCCAACCACAGATTTATGCTAGTGATGGTCGATTATTTTACTAAATGGGCGGAAGCGGTACCAATGTTACGACAAGATGCCGCATCAGTGACAACGGCGATCTTCAACGAATGGATATGCCGTTTCGGAGCACCGTGGTCTATCCACTCGGACTGCGGAGCTAACTTCGATAGCAAACTACTCCAAGACGTGTGTAACTTACTTGATGTATATAAAACCCGCACAACACCTGCCCATCCTGAAAGAAACGGTCAGGTTGAAAGGACTAACAGGACCTTGACTCAGCTATTACGGGCTTTCGCCGAACAGAACCACCCACACGACTGGGACAAAAAGCTGCCGTGTGTCATGATGGCATACCGTACCGCGGTACACGCCTCTACAGGCTACGCTCCTTTCTTCATGTTAACAGGACGTTATTTGCGCCTCCCAGTTGACTCACGCTCTCCTTTACCAATCCCCAGCAGCCATACACCAGACGAGTACGTGTGGAAACTACAGGAGTTGCTGCCTTGCACCCACAATCTAGCAGGAGAACGTCTGGGAGCAGTCGCGGAACGACAGAAGAGCTATTTTGATAGACAGGTACATGGGACTCCGTACCAATTAGGCGATCTCGTGTGGCGCTACCGGCCGGTGCCACCATGGGGAACATCTGCACCCCTGGGAAGGACCATACGTAGTGGTCGATGTACACCATCCCACTACATACGTACTAAGGGACGCAGTGACTCCAGATGGACCTACATTTACAACGCACTTCGATAAATTGAAACCGTTCCGAGGACGATTACCGACAGCCAACGACGATACGCTACCCATACTCCCAGCGCACCTAGTACCCCCACCGTCTAGGGAGGAAACCATCGAGCCAAAAACATCCAGAAGCCCTGCGGACAGGGCTCCACCTGAGGAGGGGAGTATGTAATAGCGGGCTTTTTAATAGGAAGGCGGGGAAATTGAAAGGCAGCAACGTGCTGAATCATCTCCTTTTAATTTGCAGACGAGGACGCTGAGAAGGGTACCTCCGTCAACATCTTGCCACCGGAAGAACGGAACTGAGCCTCTCCGAACCGCCTCCTCGACCTAAGTGACCTTTTCCCCCCTTTTTTTATTCCATTTCATACGCATCGTTGTCTTTGCCGCTCTTCCCTCCCCCACTTCTTTTCTCGAACGTGGAATATATCTTCTCATTTAACCAAAGACTTCTGGCCGTGTCCTGTTTGTGTCAATTCCACTACTGGGATTATGAGCTTCATACCGGAAGACCCTAACTCGGTCACGGACGACAGACTATTTTTCGGGGTGACCCCCGGCCCAACGGCAACAATAACTGTGCAGCCATCCGGATCTACTAAGGGTGAGTGTCCCTCGGCTACAACAGCTGGTTGTCAGTCTATCTGGCCAGCTGTAAGGGGGCGGTCGCACAGTTCCTACGTATTTTTCAGGAGGCTTACCATCGTTGTCTGGACTAAGAGCTGGAAAAGATGAATATATATCAGGAGTAAGAAGCATTCAATGGTAAGTCACAATCAAAACTGTCAAAATACTATTGAATCATGTATCATATTGTTCTTGTTAATGTGAAATTATAGGAGTAGTGGTCGACTGTTTACTATGACCTAATATAGTTCTATATATGTTTAATATGGCTTTAATATAGACATACGCACGATTAATATGCAGGGTTTTATCGAAGGGTATATTTTTATTAGCTTTATATCCCTTAAGGGATATTTAGTGTCAGGTGACATGGCTGATGAAAACGAGAAAGGGAGGAAAATAGAAGAATATCATTATCTGTTCTGTGTTAATCACTGATGCTCTTTTATAAATTTGATTATTTTTAGTGCTATGTTCCGGTATTTTTCAATCGGCTGGCATCATCAGAGCCCTTTTGGACCAAATTCAATATCAAAGAATTGACTTGAAAAATGTCTTATCTTATTCAAAAATAAATGTGTATTGTTATTTGTAAGGAATTTCTTAGTTTTTATTTTAAATTCGATTAGGGTTCGACTTTCCGGATATAACCGAGGAGGGTGCAGAGGAGATGCGACCAGACTACTAGTATATGGCGAATACAGAATGTTTCGCCAAGAGCATCGATGGTACGCATTCTGTGAGGGCACGATGCATAAACTGAAAAATTACCAGTTCTGGTGAGGGATCTTAGGAAGCGATACGACTCACAAAAGAAGGAAATGGGAGCAAATACGGAAGGTTAATGACGGCGTCCTAAATTCCCGATGGCCCTTTCTCGGTGTCATAGAAAAAGTTGTCTGGGAAGGATGAGGAAAATAAAAGTTTAATCGAGTCAGTATTCAGATAAAGGCGTAGCCTTCTCTTAAATGTGTGTAGATTTTCTGAAGATCTTATATTTATTGGAAGGTTATTCCAGGGGAAAGTATATCTAAAAGCGAAAAAAGAGAGCGCTTAGAGGTGGAGAAAGCTGGAGGAGGTATAATCAAGAAGGAGTTACGGAGATTGTATGGTCGACTACTAGGGCTAAGTGCTGAAATCCGAAGACTATTTGAACGGAAGATGAAGATGCGATCACTGGGACAAGAAGTTTATTTGCCTGACGTTTCGGATTCTCACTCGAATCCATCATCAGAGACATTCGCAGATAAAGGTGAAGGTGGCACCAGGAGTTCAGTATTTATAGCACGATTATTAACTCGAAAGAGGAGACAGAAGCCTGCTTATAGTCTTCGAACCCGTATAAAGTTCAGGTAAATTAACTGGCATCTATTTCAGTAGGAGATATTTTAATGTTTCCAATCTTAAAGTTTTCTAGAAAACGTCTTTGGACATTTTCGATTTTTAAACGACTAGCTTCATTCGTCAAATCATAGAATGGGCAACAATACTCGAGAATGGGAAGTACAAATAGACGATAGAGTCTTAATGTAATTTCAGGAGGATAGAAACTGTAAGAAATAAAGCCACATATCTGGGCAGCTTTAGCTGTAATTCTGTCAGCGTGTGGCGAGAGATCAAGATTACTAGTGTAGCTTAAACCTAAGTCCTTGATGGTGGTACATTCAGTCATGAGTGTGCCTTGAAAGACCACTGATTGGGGTAGATTATCACGTCCAAAACACATATAACGACATTTAGACGGAGAGAATTCCATTAGCCATTTTGAGCTCCAAGCTGAGAGAGCAAGCAAGTCAGCATGGATTTGCTCCAGGCAATGAAGGCTCATAGATTTATTGAAAGAATATGCACATTTGAGATCATTGGCATAAATAAATGATTGGGAATATTCAACTGCCGCCGAGATATCATTTATGTAAAGCAGGAACAAAGTACGACCTAAAACGTTGCCTTGTAGGACACTACTTACAATAGGGCTTTCACATGAAAGTGAAGATCCCATCAAAACCTTTTGTTAACGATTAGACAGTTATGACTTTATAAAGTGTCTCCTTAGGGTTTTCTGAGATGCCTGCTTGGACACGATGTTAGTCTGAGTGGTCCAAATCAAACGAATAAGTATACAACAGAAAAATATGATTAAGAGAAAAAGAGCCACGAGCGCACGCGTCACGGCATAGCGAAGCGTAATGGAACTTATCGCGCGACGAATACGCAGCGCAACAAAACCGCTAGCTCATCAGGGCGAAGGTGCGGAACATCGGCTGGCCAATGAGAGCGAACTAAGCATATATCGCGACAGGCGACGATATGCGTGAATCGCATCGATGTTGACATGGTACCAGAATAGTTGATCTCCAAGCTTTCGCTCTTACTCTTATTGTTGTTTTCGATAGCACTGGGATCCACTCCGTCATTATCAGACCCGGCTACTGGATCAAGACCCGGACCGATGACCGAAAAATAAACTCTATTTGCGTATGCAGTACATGCAACGATCGGGAGCTTTTTATCAACTGCAATGACTAAACAAATGAATTCAAAGTGCAGTCAAAGTGGATGAGTTTGTTTTTGGTTTTCTTCCTGAGTTCAATGGAGATTGACAGTGCCCAAGGGACGCTATAATAAACCTATTCTATTCTAATAAATTCCATATCGGATGGGCAGTAATGCATGCTCTCTAAGTTTATATGGCCGAGAACAACTGTTTATCTACAGCCTACCAAGGAGTTTACGGTAAGCAGGAAAAATGGTGACAGTTGTAATGGATTGCATCTAAACTGGGAGTGTGACTACAGTATATATAGCAAAAGGAAAATGTTATCGTAATTATCTGAGGAAAATGAACTGCTCACGGGATCGAGGGACTTGCAGGGCTGACGTTTCGGAGGGCTGGGACGGCACTCCATTAAAAAATCGATCGGGACTTTGAATGGATAGCTGGATTATTTAGCCTTGGGGTGATCGATTTTTTTCTCTTCTTTCGCTGCCTTGGCCTACCGCCTGTCGCCTCTGAGCGTTGGTGGCCTCCTGTATTGTGTGTCGCCACCTCGATTGGGGGTAGTTGCGTTTGCGCTCCCCTTTTGGGTGAGTTGGTCGACAGGCAACTTCAGACTGAATCAGTTTTCCTCTGTGTCGTTCACGAGCTTTTCCGGTTTCCCGGTGCAAGCAGTCCGTGTTTTGGGTGAGTTGGTCGACAGGCCGTGTTTGCTCGGTGGACTTAGGCGCCGTATGACTGTCTTGTCTTCGTCACGGCGTGTGTAATGACGTAAGACTTTATAGGCCGAAGGAAGGTCTAGATGCCTGTTGATGGATTTGGCATCAGAGTACCAAGCCTCAAGTGTGAACCACTCTGTCCTTGAGGTGCCCCTGCCTACGACGGCTGCCCCTTGAAAATAAAAACTGTGACCAGTTTCCCCGATGTGAGACTGCAATTACGTTAAGGAAACCGGACGGAAATTGCAGACCCGCCTACATGAGCACAAACTGGCAACTCGGAGACTAGACCCAAACTCACAGTTTGCTGCTAACAAGCTGCACCAGTAGACTGCGCAGAGTAGCACGGTGTCAGTTGTCAACAGGTGCCATGTCGATTGTCAGTATATTGTAATAGTGGGGACCAGGAATAAAAAGCCTCATAGAAAAGTTATGCTTAAACATATACAGCGATACTGAAAGAGTCGTGGATTGTTACGTAAGACGCAAGATGACTTCGGACAGGCGACATTGTCGTTAATAATTCAAAACTGGTCTTGTTTTCTCCTGAAAGCTTCCGCAGATGTGGTCAAACCAATATTGGCATGCAGACCATTCAAAGAGTTAACCCATTTGCTGGGGAAGAACATGCATATGGTAGGCCTAACCCCTGTCACACGTAGCCTAATTGGGTGCCCCCGATGGCTCCTTGTGGTTGCTAACTCAAGAAAGTCCATGGGTACAAGACAGCATTCGTATGCCAGTCAAAATTTAATTCCTGTGGTTTGATGATAGGGGTCTGAACATTCGTAAATGTTGCACGTGGTCACATTGAACTGCACAAGCTAATCAGTGGGCCCCTGCTCGAATTGGGTTAGATTTGCCTGCAAATGCCCTTCGTCGGCCTCATTTCAAATTACGCTCCAACTTTCGATGCCATTGGGGATTATGGCAACATCAAAATCCAGTTCACTGATGCAGTCGATAACGCATATATTGAACAGAGTAGGTCCAAGGACGGAGCGTTTGGGAACGCCACTCTCATCTACAACCTCGTAACTAACAGTCACCGAATAGGAAGACTTAAGAACGGCCAATTTGTAAACTACGAATCTACTTCAGGAGATTATCTCTAACGCCTGAACGGATGAGTTTTTATGGGAGTTGCCGCTGTGGCACACAGTCAGACTCCTTCTTACAGTCGATGCTGGCTGTATGCACTTCAGTCTTTCCATAAATTACACGAGTCCAGCGTTAGAAGCAGGACAGCAAGTTTGTTGGGCAAAACCTGGCTCTACGGAATAAGTGCTGGGCCTCGCATAGTAAACTATGCTGCTCTTATAAAGGCATTATCTTTCACTTGATTTTCTCCGGTAAGTTTACAGCAGACCAAATGAGACTGATTGGTTTATAGTTGTTTGCAGAGATCTTGCTGGGGCCTCTATATAACGACGTGATCCGTTCAGATTTCCAACCGGCGAGCAAACAGCCAGTGGAGGGCGCGGCAGGTGCTGTGCAAGTCTACCAGCACCATAAATTAACTCAAGCACAAGTCGCCGTGCCTGCTCTCACCTGACTGTGGAGCATGCGGTGGACATCGTCGGCAACGACGGTCGAGAAATTATGCATATGCCGACCCAGAATACCTACCAGCGTGAGATTTCCTGCAGAACCCTAGTTTTCCGTTTATGTCTCTTTGCAATGTCAGAGTCGGCCACTGGGGCCCCTACCCAACCCCTTCCAAGATTTGGGACAGTAGTTTTGTGGATGGTGGAGGAGACGCAATAACTTGCGGAACAGTTGTCAGTCCTCGGCTATGTTGTCGGAAAGATCTGATTCTCAGTTTATTCCGTTTAGTTCAGGCATCATTTGATTAAATTGTGCGTTACATATTTGTTTATAATTCTGGTAGGTTGTTTGATATTGAAAGGATGAAATATTGTCAGAGTATCGCTTCGATCCATGGGAGGTAGACTCTGCGACTCATCAATGCTCTTCAGCGATTTCGTGGACACCAAGACACAGGCCGTTTGATTGTTGCCCCTCACGCATTCCCGTAAACAACATGACCCGTTGAGTGAGGAATAACCTGAAAGTCATGTTCAATAGATGTCCGTCAAAGGTTAGCTCTGGATCTCGTGCGTAAGTAGACCTCCAATCAATGAGTCGTGCACTGAAGTCGCCTATAATCAAGACGTCAGGCCAAGCAGCAAATTCTTCTGGCTCCTCTAGAAAACGAGCATCAGTTCCGGACGCATTTCTTAGTGGACGGAAGACTGACGAACTTTAAACGTTTTGCGATCGAGGCAACTTCAGACTGAATCAGTTTTCCTCTGTGCCGCTCACGAGATTTTCCGGTTTCCCGGTGCAAGCAGTCCGTGTTTTACGTAAGCAAGCACTCCTTCTTGGGGTCTTGTCCTAACTATTCGAAATAGTTGTTTGATTAACTCTTGTGTTTAATAATTAACGGACCTATTTGAGGACACTCTACTGCAAGTCAGAGTTCTTACATTGGTAGTGGCGGTAGATATACATTAGGCAATCCCAGGCAGACAATCAAAACTGCATCTATTTGTAAAAATCGTAGGAAAATGTTCGACTGACAGTTTGAATTATTGTAGTACATTTAGGGTAATAGACAACGCCCTTTAGGATCTAATGAAAACTGCACAAGCGGTATTCAAGTTCATTTAAAGGTGTTACCGAAATGCTTTCACTAAAATGTGCGTTTTAAAGAAAATTATTCCAACGTTGTGAGGATGCAGTCCGAACAGCACATGTGAGCTGAAATAATGTTCAATGAATTTTGAGGCCTGGGGCAGAAGGGCCGTGCAACTATCACGTAATAGATATGGATATTGTGAAGCCGATCCACGTCGACAAGAACCTCAACAAGAGGAACATACACCACGTTTCCGCCCACTGCACGACCGTTTACAGCAATAAGTTAGCGTCACCGAATGCAGTGTCTTAATCTTCACATTGAGCAGCACAGAATCACTTCGTGGCCTGAGAAAGCACAGCACATTGTGTCTGTTCCCGCGTCCAAGGTTATTATCCAGTTCCGTCCTTTTGTCGGCTGCATATATGCCTCCGACTAAACTTTCGAAGTCTAAAACGAAAAGCGATCATATTTCTGTTGGCAGCTGACTTTACTTCCGAAGCGATTAAAAAGACTCTCGTCGATGCCACCGTATTTACCAACACACTCATGAACGTAATATGCAGTCGGCTCTGACGTCTGACGATTCCAATAGTGCTGTCGACGTAGTGTTAAATTAGCACGTGCATTGTGGATAACAATCATTTGCCTTTTTCTCTCAAAAGCTGCAGCAGCCTCAGAGTCATATCAGCATGTACTTTAACATATTTCCAGACGTCTTCCGGACAGTTCTTTATTTCCGACCTCTCTCAGAGGGCCGAGATTTTCGACTGCGTACTGCTTTAGAATCTGGATTGGACTAAAAATAAGAGTCGCGGCCAAAATGGACCAGGAAGATAAACCAGCTACTTAGACTCAGCCAGTAGCCCTAACATTTTCGAGCTTGAGGCAGTTGAAGTAATTAAGTGATTCCTCATGCAGGTTTATGTGTATCACATTTTTGTTGGACCAAGGACGAGAGTCTAAAGGACTCACAAGTTGAGGCACAGCTGCTTTTGAAGTGTACTTTGGCCAAGAAAAAACGCCTTAAAATGGCCCTTGAGAAGGCATATCATATCATCCGTTGCCTTTCACCGTATCTGAGGGACTTGTTTGATCGAGAGCGGTAGTACGGGCATTTTACGGGGTCGAATGACAGTTTACTGGCTTTACGGTGCTTTAGGAATCCACTCTTCGCTTCCGTCAACATGCGGTAGCATATGGTCAAGCAGGCTTTCAGTGCGGATTATTTCTATAACGTGGAGCAGGAGAATTTCGGGTGGTCGCGCACGATTTTTCGGTCCCTCAAAGGGGCTTTTTGGAATTATTCAATGGTTGCGTCGTTAAAGTCCTGGGACTTAGCCCTATTCCCATATCTTCTGTAATAAATAGGAAAGTTTGTGTAGACATTATTTCTGAAAAGGGAAACCTCGTTTTTGGCAAATGTCTGAAAAGTATTTTGATATGCCTACTAACTTAATCTCAGTAGCTGGTTTATCTTCCTGACCAATTTTATCCGCGACTATTATTTTTACTTAGACCCCTCCTGTGGAGCAGGCTTAATTGGTCATACGAGTCGGTGCCAATCCGCAAGACTACGAGAACACCCGCCGACATGGCTGAGGAAGGGTGAAGTTAAGAGCTTGCACAGCTCCATCCTTGCACACATGATTGATTCTGGGCATCGTGTGGATCCCAACGAAGCCTTCCCTGTGATTTACAACGTCCCACCTAACTACCCTAAACGACTGGGTCAGTGCCTACAAGCAATAGCAGAGCCAACTGCCATCGGGCTAGAGAGGCCGGCCCTGTGCGCGCAGGAGAACCTATTGCACGCTCCGCGTCTACCGTGGACCAGGATCGGTTAACTGTGTGCAGGTCTCCGCGTCCCCGCCCCCTTCCCCCCCTAGTGACACGGCTCGACCTAACCCTCACTGTCACTAACTGCCTCCTCTCCTTCCCCTCCATCCCACAACTCTATTTGCATACCTCGCTTGTGTGAAAGTACGAACCGTAATCCATTGCATTTATCCCTCACACGTTCAGTTTGTACCTCGTTCCCGATGAGAATTTATCGAAAGCACGCGTAAGCTCACCAAATGCTCTTCTAAATTGCTGCATGGGAATTTTCACAACTTTAAAAAAAGGAAATGTAAAAGGAACATTTGACTGCAGAAAATTATCCGTGGTATTTAGACAGTACCTAAAATAACCATGTTTTATGGAACGCCCGGATACTGGCGTTCTCGAAGTGGTTGGCAAAAAGGGCTGCAAGCCCCATTTAGACCAATGATAACTCGAGTTTTCTTGTATGCTATAAACTGAGAGTTAAAAGCAAGGCCTTGCTGTTGTAAGAGCATGAGTCTTGGGGGACTGTCCTCCTTAAGCATGGAAATATTGCTCTGGAGAAGAAATTAATTGTCATCCAAGTCATGGTGGAAATGATCATTGTTCTTCCTGACTGGCCGAAGAATCGACCAGTCAGGAGGCGAAATACGAGTAGCAACTGCAAATGTCGCCAGTTTAGATATATAGCTGATTGCGAACGAAGAACATTAGCGCTCGTAAGGTGTAACCACTAATTGCGTCCGGACAGATATCGCAAGGAAAACAGTTGTGAGCACTGAAGCCAGACATACAGGTAATTGAATAGGTGGAATGTTTGCCGAAATTTCGTGATACGTTTTTGACTAGGAAGGGTTACCAAGGTGACTTCGTAAGATCGATTATAGTACGGCGCTATTTCGTGATATTCCGGACTCGCCAGGACGATGGCTTTTGAATGCACTTCGTTTCGACCTTGTGCAAAAACTACTATCTATAAAAATGGCTACTTACTTAGAAAGAACTCATCCATTTGGTTTTCGATGCACTTATAAATTTAAGTATATTTTACAGGAAACATGCATAAGAATATTCTTTCTCGTGCTCACTTGATAGCAAGCTACGCCTTCTTCAAATTTTATACTTGAAGAAACGGCGCCTCTATATAGTCGGTACTAATTCCAAAGTTTTATGAGGCCTACATGGTATCTCTTCCTAAACATCTTTCGCCTTCCGACGCAAGGGAAGGCGACAGGCATGCATGTTCATTCACGGGGCTAGCACTTGCCGAACTACGTCCCATCCGGAGGCGAGGCCGGCCCAACGACTGGAAAAACTGCAGGCCGCGGACGACAAAACTATCGTGGAGGCACGATGGTGTCAGCTGAGGAACGCAATTCATTTCACCTCCTGGGTCAGGCGCTGGCACTGGTTTGAATGTACGAACGGCTGAACAAGGCCTACATCAACTGCCGGATCGAAGCCAATAAAGCTGCTTTGGCGCTCGTACAACAACGACTGCGGCAGATGCAGGACGTCTGGATTGGTCGCAATGCAAAGGAAGTACAAGGACATGAAGACGGCGACGAAGTGGGAGACTTCTCCACATCGGCTTACGACCCCAGTCGAAACAGCCGCGCTACTGATAAGCTCTGGGCTCGTGGACCCTAACGCACAAGTGCCCACAATCTCCGAGGCCGCCATTAAGACTTCCGCAGGTGAAAATCAACAATGGCCTGGGTCTCCCACCTTCCATCTCAGAAATGATCGAGGCAGAACACCAACTTTCCAGCGGAAAAACACCGGGGTCCGACGCAATCCCGGCCGAAGGCTGAAAACATGGTCACCGACTAATGGAAAGGGCCAGAACGCCTTTACGGATGTACCGGTAAGGAGAATTCAAGGACGCAGCAGTCGTCCGTCTCCATGAATGCGCAGGAACCGACAGTTCACTGACGATGACAGGAAAACCCCACTGCTTAAAATTGCCGAAAATATTTTTACCCGCATTTCCATCAAATCAGCAGGCACACTGAATAAGGATGCCCTCCGAAATCAGTGGGGATTTCGACAGATCCGCGGCACCTTCCACCAGATATTTGTCGCCCGAAAACTGAATAGAAGACGCAAAATGCAAACCAGCCTCTTCGCTACCTTTGAGAGTCTGGCAAATCAACCCGGTGACTCGGCAGGACGTCGCCGGAGATCGGTCGGTCGGGAGAGGAGCAGTAAAGACTGAAGCAGCAATCTACGAAGCTAACCGGATCGTCGTCGTCAAGGTCAAAAGAGCCGCCTGCGCAACGGAAGCTCAAGACTAGCAGGACACCACTTGGGAAGTGCTTACGCTGTCAACCAACGTTCTGCCGGCACAATAGCCTCATCATACATCTTCGAATTCAGTGAAACAAAAACAGGACAACGCCGAATGTTACCTCCGAAAACGCCTCCACCGTCAATCCGACCACAACCCCCACAATGAGGACCACCACCGATGCGCAAGCTTCCAAAGGACCGGCCAATGCCGCTGACCGCCAACGCGGCCATAATCCCGCGACGACGGCGGCCACCTTCCCCACCTCTACACCAGGCGATAATCTCCCTCCACAACCCGCCAACCACCAGAACTGCGGATTCGAGAACAACCTCACCTCATTGAGGCCGCAAATTCACATCACGCATCGGCCTAGTCAGTCAATTGCAAACCCATCGTACTGAGACCGGCGAAGTAGTGGCCGGAGGCAGAGCCCGTCGCATCCGCCTCAGCTGTCCACACCGTCGATGCATACTCGGTCATCGCATGGGCACGCCCGGCCCCATACACATCCACATCAGAGGACATTGTCATAATGTCATGCCAAACCAACCTTGGGCATCTGACAACTCTCCATCAACGTCAATGCCGCCACCAAGGCAACAGCTACCGGCCTAGTATGCTTCACTGTCCTCGACTCTGCGCATCACAAATGGGCTTCGGCATCCACTTGCAAAGCAATCGTACAGGAGCACCAACATTTGCCGACAGCACCCCCCTCAACCGCTGCTCACACGCAATTGCCGCATAGGCCTACCGGACCACACATATACTTTTCCACAGAAATCTGGTAAAACGACGCAGACGGAGCCTCAGCACATTTCTCCCCACCAGCCAGTCCAACATCACCCACCGCAAGGACGGAACACGCGTTCCCTTATCTGCGGCTTCCGTGAAACTCTCGCGTTTGTGAGATACGGGCCGCCCGCCCTAATTTGTGCAAACTAGGTGAGCTGGGCAGGGCGCCAAGTCGTGCGTGGAACGCGAAGACGTGACATCTAGCGCCGCCGGTCCTTTGTGCTCAACGCACACCACCAGACGACTGATTAGCTCGGACATCCAACCGGTGGCAGTCTGACTCATCGTACGCAGACCAGGCATATGCGTGGAGCTCTAGCCTTGCCGGCCAGCACATCCGATCTCGCCTCCGGCATTCTTAACCCCGTCTCGACAGCGTGCTCGGGTAGACAATATGCAAGTGCGTTTTCACAATGTCCGTAAGCTGGTACTCAGCACATTATTATTATCATCCACGTAAAGACAACCGTGCCCGAACCTACATTGTGTGGCACGCGGTGTACGTTGTCGCTCGCGACGGGCGAACATTCGTGTTCAGCACGGCAGCTGAGGGACTCAGTTATGCCCTTGCTGCTCCGACGCACCTGTCCGTTCCACCTTCAGGGAAAACTAATCGACGCACAGTGAGGACGGTCAGAATCTACAGCGTCTACAGGGCGGTCACCGAGCAGTCCACGCGAATAGCCACACTACACCCTGTGAAACGCAAGAAACTTGGTTTCTAGATGTAAGGCCAAAAATAACCAAACCCGATGGTAGAACTCATTGTCTTTATAGCAACGTCATCATCTACATCGCAGGCCAGAGGACGGAGGCCGACACAGCCCACGGAGGTGAGATTCGAAAATATCGTCCAGGGAGAGGCAGTGGAACCTACTTATCGACCTGTCCGTCATGGGAATGAAAACGACTCGAGGCAGCAGTGAACGCCCGCCGGCTGTTCAAACAGGTGGGCAAGAAGCCATCCGGTCAACTATCAGGTGGCCGGTCATTGTAGGTGCAGACCAACGAAGACAACCCTACGCACACTCGTTACACTTGAGATCTTCATCCTACATACTTAACCTGCCCACCCCTCCAGAGGACACCAAGACGGAGGAGGTGCATGCTGGCAGGAGGAAAGCAGCTACGCAAGAGTTCTCGTGTGAAACGCAGCAAATGCGCTGGGTATGACTCTCCCCTTCAAACCCGGGCCGGCCTAAGCCATGGCCTTACACAACTGAGGCAAGAGAAGCTAACTGGGTCTCAAAGGTACTTCACGTGACTGCTCGCCACGATCTCTAGCAATGGAAGTGATGATATCCACTGACGACCCCTAATAAATCCACACCTCCCATCACAGAGGGGGCACTTTGAACAAGAAGTGTTATTTAAAAAAGAAAAACTGTTGAAGAAAGCCAATCTATCACGTCTGTAAATTAAGGTAGACAGAATTACAACTAAGGTGCAAGTCAACTCAGTTGATAACATCACGGAGATAAGAATGTCCGCGGACTGGTCGACAGTGATAATTGGGATGCAGATGCAGGCACTTAGGGGGATTTAAGCGCACAGAAGAAGCTGCGTGCAGCGCAAGAGAAGCGACTAGCAGGGGCACACACACAGACAAGCCACACACTTTCTCCCTTCATCTCTCTCCAATGGGTCCTGACGCCCGGCTGCCGAAAGTGGGGTGGTTGGAGGCAGACTCCACCAAGGTGGAGCGAGGGGACAGGAAAGGGGAGAAGAACGAAACGCTGCCGGTATAGACGGCTTCACAGGCGTCGACCCAGGTTCCCGAGCCAACCCCCAGCGGGTAGACCGTGCAGGTACGCCATTGCAGATCCCAGTGAAACCACCGGTATACGTTCGGAGTGTTGGCTGCCTGGGGCCCGCTGCTCATTCACATGGTCCCTCGCACGCAAACAATTGCAGCTAAAACCCCCCTAAACAACTGCATTAATTTTTGAATGGGGAGGGGGCATCCGCTGACGGGATGTAAATCACGGCATCCAGTTCAGTCTTCGGTGATGCATTGATGATGCTTCCCAAAACTACGAAGTAAAGTTCGCAAATACCATTATGCTCACAAAATGGAAAAAAATCGTAACACATCCTGGGATATCGAACGCGGTTCCTCGAAAAGCACAAGTATCATCCGGGCCCTACTTTCGTCCGGAATCAGTTGGGAGATCCCACATGGTCAGACTCTCACAGGAGAATCGCAGGAGGAATTGGGGCGCAGTGACAGTGGTTTTTGCGGCCGAGAAATGCTTGTTTCTGGCGGCGTCTTCATTTCACTGGTGGACGCAAAGTCACAAATCAATTTTTTGAACGGCTGTAAATGAAAAGGAGGAAAATTAAAGCGCACCCAGACTCCAAATGACAAATGCTAACGCACTGAACAGTGACTCATAAGTGTGGAAGACATGAATATTAAGCATAACAAGTGGGAACAGGTAAAAACACCTCGCCTAGAAAGCAGGTGAAACGGAAAGCAATCTACCTGAGTGGCTTATCCGTCGGAGGAGTTAAGACAGAGTAGGGCTGTCCACCGCAGGGCCACTAGAACCTCTGTGCCGAGGAGAAAATATCGCTGAACCAAGTCCGCGCATGAAGATGGCTTACTCCTCCATGGACCCCAGGAAAGCCGAAGAGGACACACTTGAGAAAATCTGGTTAGTTGACAGCGGACGGTCAGTAGAGCAATTCAGTCAATAGCCACTTTGAAATTTAATTCTACAACAGCGGGCTTCTTAAAATCTCGGTTTGGAACTGTACCCCGCGTCCTGTACTTCGGCTTTCGTTTCCACTGTATTAGCGTTTGAGTAAGTGGAATCACAGTGAGGGAAGGTAATCGTGTTGTTAGACAGCAATCTTCCTTCGCACCAGTTACAGTGAAAATATGCACTGGGTAAGAAGCTATGTAAAGCCGTCCAAACGGCTTTGGCAAGAAAAGGGGGATGTCAACTCCCAAATTCACACAGCCAATCAGGAAGCTTCGTGAGATGCAGAAATGACGCAAGTGGCTGTGGAATCGCTGGGTTGGGATGCGTGACAGTTGAGAGAAAAGCCTACGTTCAAAGTCAGGTCATCAGTCTTCTTGTCGAACTGCTACGGACTGGAAAGACTTGACTACACACTCGAAAGTAGTGTTGAAGACCACTCGACCACCTGCGTGCACCAACAATACTTAAAAACAGGTCAGTATGTCTTAAGGGTAATAGGCAATGCCTTTGAAAATCCTATTGGAAACAGCACATGCAATATCTAACTATAAATAGCCACGGTACTAAATGTTGTCAGTAATATATATATCTTACATAATATTGTCCTTAAGAATGCAGGACCGAAACCCGACAACACCCAGTCATGGGTGATAACGGTAAAATGAAATGGCAATCATCCACATTAACGGAAGGTGTATGCTGCGATCTACAAGCACGGTAGCCCCCAACTAATGAATCACCTGACTGCGCTCTTCAAGGTGATGTGGCGTCAAGGAGAAGTCCCGCAGGGTTTCAAAGACGCAACCATCGTGCATCTCTACAAGCGGAAAGGGAATCGCCAAGTCTGCGACAATCACCGCGGCATCTCCCTGCTGAACATCGCCGGGAAGATCTTCGCCCGCATCCTTCTCAACCGTCTCAATAATCATTTGGAACAGGGCCTTCTGCCGGAAAGCCTGTGCGGCTTCCGTCGTCATCGTGGGACCACGGATATGATCTTCGCAGCCCGCCAACTTCAGGAGAAGTGCCAGGAGATGCGGACCCACCTGTACTCTACCTTCGTGGACCTGACGAAAGCCTTCGACACGGTGAATCGTGGAGGACTGTAGAAGATCATGCAGAAATTCGGCTGTCCGGAGCGATTCACTCAGATGGTGCGCCAGCTGCACGATGGTATGATGGCGCGAGTCACGGATAACGGAGCTGTCTCAGAGGCATTCGAAGTGACCAATGGAGTGAAGCAGGGCTGCGTACTGGCGCCTACCCTCTTCAGTCTTATGTTCTCTGCCATGCTGATGGACGCCTACCGCGACGAACGCCCCGGGATCCGCATCGCCTACAGGACGGACGGTCACCTCCTGAATCCACGGCGGATGCACTTCCAATCGCGCGTCTCCACAACCACCGTTCACGAACTCCTCTTCGCCGACGACTGCGCCCTGAACACCACCTCGGAAGAGGAGATGCAACGGAGCATGGACCTATTCTTCGCCGCCTGCGAGAACTTCGGTCTGGTCATTAACACGCAGAAGACGGTGGTCATGCACAAACCGCCATCCAACACAGCCCCTCCCCACAATGCGCCACAGATCAGCGTGAACGGAACCCAACTACAAGTGGTGGAGAACTTCCTGTACCTGGGCAGCACCCTCTCCCGCAGCACCAAAATCGACGACGAGGTAGCCTGCCATATTTCTAAGACAAGTCAAGCCTTCGGCCGCCTTCGAAGCACAGTTTGGAATCGTCACGCTCTCCAGCTCAGCACAAAACTGAGGATGTACAAGGCAGTCATCCTCCCGACGATGCTGTATGGAGCAGACGTGGATGGTGTACACGAAGTAGGCATGCCGACTCAACCAATTCCACTTCAGATGTCTCCGACGGATACTGACGCTGAGTTGGCAGGATCGAATCCCCGACACCGACGTACTGGAGCGGACGGAAATCCTCAGCATCTGCGCAATGCTGAGACAACTGCAACTACGTTGGAGCGGCCATCTCGTGCGGATGGACGACGAGCGTCTACCCAAACGATTCTTCTATGGAGACGTCGCCAGGGGTCCCAGCCGCCAAGGAGGCCAAACCTGCCGATACAAGGATACTCTGAAGTCCTCCCTGAAGCGTCTACAAATCAATCCGGCCAACTAGGAAGACCTCGCCCGAGACCGTCCGACCTGGAGAAGGACAGTAAAGAAAGGCGCCAGGATTTACGAAGCCAACCGCATGGCCGCCGGGAAAGCCCCACCCACACCCTGTTGCTCAGTGAGCCCACCACCACCACCTCATCTCCGAAGCTGACACCGGCACGATCGACTTCTCGTGTCCGCACCGTCCCTGTACCTTCACCTCACACATCGGCCTGGTCGGTCACCTGCGAATCCATCGCACAGAGACTTGCGAACCAGTGCCTGTAGCACCAACCTACAACAGTGGACATCGTTGAATGCAACGAACTGTCAGGTGTATGCAAGGCGTTGGTTTGGTATAACAGAGCTGTTCTATCCAAATATGCGGCATTTCTCAATTAAATACACATGTGGTCTTTGTTTAAATGTCTCCATGGAATCCGCCAATAGCACTTAATCGAGAAGCCCCTTTCAGGCGCCGAGAACTCGTTGCGAAAAAGAGTACCTGCGAACGTCCAGGCTGCATCGGGATCCTCTAAGTTTTAGAGAGTTCCCACGCAGGTTTGTTGTTGTGGCCTAGGTGAATAAATCATCGAGGTGTAGGGCACAGTCCCGGTTCCTCATAATGCGGTACGCCTGTATGACATCTCCTCGAAGCTGCCTGTACTCAAGAGGAAATAATTTAAGATCGTCAAGTCTGCAGTTGCAAGTTAAAGTCTTGAGGCCTTTCACAATTCTGAACTTCTGAACTCTTCTTTTCTTCTGAACTCTTTTCAAGCAACTTAGTCTTTTTTTCAGTCACTGGCGCCACGCTTGGATTCCATATTCCAGATGCGAACCAATGAACGCTGCGTATACTTTTCCAAATAACTCTTTGTCTATATCTACGAAAGTTCGTTTAATGGCAAAGAGAACACCGGTTACCCTTATGGCCGCCCTAACGCATTGAGAGGAGGGCTTAGGAGTCGACAAAACGTTAACCCCAAGATCTTTTTGTTCGGCCACAGTTGAAAGGCACCTTCCGCCAAGCAGGTAATGGTGATCATCTCCATCGGCTCTTCCATACCAAGAAAACAGTAGCCCGGCAGAAGGATGCGAACCCCTTCTTACCTCCAGCGACAAAGTTCGATCGGTGACTCCGCTTCCAAAGGTTCTCTACAGTGCCGCGAAAACAGTTCACCTCGTCTCACCCATGTATCATCCCGCATGCGGAACATGTTTGCAGGTGGGAGTGCAGTTGGAAATACAGCGTCATCCACCGTAACTATACGTCTCCGAACCCGTTTATGTAATTTGCTCACTAACTGCCTTGTTTTGATCGCTTTGGAACACTAACATTTTCTCGCCGCTCCCCATTCCCTACCGATCTGTCGGTTGAGGCGACAGTCCCCAGCAAGCAACTAACTGCCATGAAAAAAAGGTGAATATGCCGGTCTTTTGTTCTTACTCCACAGATACGGATGTTATTTGCGCTGAGGCGAGAATTTGTGAGGTCGATAAAGAGCTGTTCGGAAAAGCCTACAGGGCATTCTCTCGGTCTCAATCAGGGTATGTAGTCTGGGCCTGGCGGCCGTGATTGAAGGATTTTCAACAACTGGAAAGAGTACAGGCGATGGCTACGAAGATGGTCAAGAATCTCGATCATCACCAGCCTTACGAAGCCAGATTGACCGAACTAAATCTGTTTCCTCTCAATTACAGGCAACTGCGCGGCGATCTCAGTAAAACCTACCGGATTTTCAGAGGCCGTCAGTGTGCCCGAAACTTTGACGAGTTCTTCGAATTGGCGGGGACGGACCGTCTGCCTTCAAACTGCAGAGGAAGCTAGCCCACATGGACGTTCGATGAAACGCCTTCGCGCGGAGGGTCATTGGAGCATGGAACGGACTCCATGATTCGGCGCCGTCCCGTCTCAGCAACAACGTGACAATACCTTAGTCGCACACTTACCAAAGCCGAGCGGCGCCATTGTGTCACCCGCAAAGAGATGCTCGCAATTACGCATTTTGTTGAGGACTGTCGACCCTATCTCCAGTACCGACCGTTCATAGTACGTACCGACCACAGCTCTTTGACTTGGCTAAGAAATTTTAAGAATCCTGAAGGGCAAGTAGCTCGCCGGCAAGAGGAGTTGCCGGAGTTCGATTTCGAATGCATCTCCCGGCCGGGTCGTCAGCATGGAAATGCAGATGTCCTTTCAAGGACACCTTATCGGCCACACTGGGAATGTCCGTCCTGTACCGACATCGCTATATCCGCCGTCGCCTTGCAAAGTGACCAATGTCTGCTCTGGGCGGCGGCTCTCCCATCTAGAACAGAAAGGCCAGTGACGTTAGACCCCTTAAGAAGCATGAATTCGAGGGGCATAGCTATGAGACTCGCTACATGCACACGTTATGGGACAAGTTATTCATCAAGAATGGCATTCTCTTCTAACGCGACACAGACCAATATCCTAAACGAATTGTCCTCCCACCTTCGATGCTCGACGACGTTGTGGCGAGGATGCATACAGAATAAGGACACGCGGGTATCTACAAGACCGAGTGGGTCCTCCGCGACGATACTACTGGCCAAAACGACAACTATTTTCGACTCACACAGTAGACGTCAGTTTCCATTTTATTGAAGAAATAAAGCATCAGAACATTTCCAACAAAACCATGATGTCCTTGGACGTTGCATCACTATTCACAAATGTACCACTGGATGAGACTATCGACATCATATGCGCCCATGCGTCCGAAACCCGCCTTTCACCAGAAATATTGCGTGACATGTTGAAACTTTGCATGAAAAACGGTAAATTTCTGTTAAATGGACGGCTATACAGACTAAATGATGGAGTGGCAATGGGAAGTCCACTTGGTCCAACCCTTGCCGACATTTTTATGGGTCGCTTAGAAGAAAAGTTCTCAGCAAAATTGAATAGGAAAACACTGTACAAAAGATATGTAGATATATTTTTGCTATTGTTGATAACGACGATGAAGCCGAAGACCTACATGTGGCTATGAACAGTCTCCATCCTAAGATTAGATTCACAATGGAAAAGGAGCAGTGCAACAAGCTTTCTTTCCTGGATGTCCTCATGACTAGACAGGAAGATGGTTCAATACGGCGATCTGTTTTCCACAAAGACACATGGAAAGGCCAATACCTGCACTTCCCGAGCTTTGTGCCAATACAAAGAAAGCGAAATTTGGTTTATACTCTAATCCAAAGAGCTAGAAACATTTGCTCTATTGAAACGCTGGATAATGAGAGTTCTTGCCTTACAACAGCCCTGCTTAAAAGGGGATATCCAACACGATTCATCGAAAAGTACAGCAACACTTTACGGCCAAAATTGACGGAGCAATCCCTTCCAAAAAAGCCCGTTATAATATCCTTACCCTTAAAGGGCGACAACATCTCTAATACCATCAAGCGGCGATTTAGATGCGCTATTGAAAGAACTTACAACTCAGCTGAACTAATCTTCTGCAGGCCTACTAAGGCTATCGAAGTCCACGGGCGAAGGATGCCTTGCCACTACACGCCAAGTCAAATTGTGTTTAAGAATTTATATGCACTTGTGGATGCAAGTACATTGGGCGAACGCAAAGGCAACTGGCAGCCAGAGCAGTTGAGCACCTGCCTAAATGGCCTCTAAAGCAGAAGAATAACATTCCACGGTCATCTATTACAAAACATCTCCTTGATAGTGGCCATTCGGTTGACCCTAAGACGTCCTTTAGAGTATTAGTTCGAGCACGAACTACTCGGTAATTGCGCTACCTAGAGACAGCCTATATACGGCGGGAGAAACCCAACCTATTTAAACAGTTAGACCACGTGGTTAACCTCAGCTTGCACTGGTAGACTTGAGCCCTTTTGATTTTAGAAATCCCTCCGCATGTTTACTTTCCCATTTTCATTCCTATGTTGCACTTTGAAGTTACCATTTTATCGAAAAGTCTACGCGCAGTATACGCTGACCTTGCTGTTTTAAATTGACTTTGTCTGTCGAAATGCAAACCTCTACCTTTCTCACTTGTTATTTGTGTTATGCAACGACAGGCTGCAGTTGAGAATCCGTCGAGAAATTTTCTGGTACCACTACATTCTACTGTCCTTGCTTGATTCAAATTCATTCCGGGGAAATATTGCTTCAACTTTTTTATTACTTTTTGCAGCAGTACGCTGTATGGTAAGGCCTCAGTCCTGCAAACCGTGGGTTCCCTACTGCAGGCATTTGCTGCGTAAGTTTGTTGAGAAATTGGTGTACAATGTTCACCTACCGGACGATGCCCTACGACATGGTCCCTTGGATAGTTTCTCGTCGTTCCCATTTGAAAGTTTCCTAAGTAAACTGAAGCGGACGCTTAGGAAACCGTCACAGCCACTGCAGCAAGTAGTACGCCGGCTAGCCGAACTACATGGTAAGTGTCAGACAGAAAGTAATCAACTGCAGTGGACTTTTAAGTATGAACAATCTCATGGCCCATTGCCAGAAACGGGTGGGTGCTTTAGTCAGTCTATCTATATAAATAACCTACTAGTCCGGACATCATCCGTTATGCATCGGGCAAGGTAGCAGTAGTTTATGTTGAGCACGATAACATAGATCACTTCGTTTATCCTACCAATTCATCGCAATTAAAGATTTCCGAGCCAACTTTAGGAACTGTACTCAGCACCTGCCCACTGCCATTATCGGTGCGCAAGTACGCCTGTTTTCCAACCGACGACGACTACGTACTAATGGAAATCCATGGACGTTGGGACGCCGAGTATCAGCAGTGCTTCGCAACCTAAGTACAATCGACGAAAAGATGATGACCCTGGACGGTATTGTTCCCTCATATACTCAGCAAAAAGGTCAGTCACACTATTGCTCTCACCGTTCATCGGTCACTTTACACGTATCCTACAACCCAACAGTCCCTGAGCTTATGATACCTGGATGGTGAAGGGAGGCAGTAATTACCAATATAGCATTCCTTACAATAACCTACTGTTTTCCTGTTGGGTTGTAGACCATCATGTCTCAGGAGTTACCTCCCAATGAGAATGAAAAGAACAAGAGGAAGTCGAAAAGCCCTTATGACTCCCTAGTTTGGGCCTAGGGGGAGATGCCAGAGGTGGCGTCGACGTCGGTAGGGCTACCTATTGTTTACCGAATTTCGGTTTCAGGGATCTGAAGGGGAGGCTACAGATTTCAGCTCAACCATACCGGGCTGTGCCACTCCAAATTACAGGGGTAAGATTCAATATACCGTATGCGAGTTGCGTAGGTCATAATCGTCTTTTTAATACACCTAGGCGAAGTGGACCGTCAGGACCTCAGCAACCTCGTCGGCGACGCCGGGCTAGTATGAGGCAGGGCCTACGATGGCTAATGCATTCCGTCGCCATGCTAATTGGCCAGGTGTCTGAGCTAAGTCAACAGTACGTAGCAATGATGAACAACGGCCACGGGTGCATGTCCAGCAGCCCTACTGAGTCCTCCAGATTCAATTTGAGTCCGGTTGGCACTCTTGAGCAGCTGGACGCCCTCACTAACGCCCTGAGCGAAGAAACTTATCGGCGCCAACTGGTATTTATGTAACTTATTTGTTTATTACTTTGCTAGGTGACGTATCTAAGCACGCTTGGTGGGGACACCGTTGTGCCTTTCGTTGACAGAGTGTTCGGAGCGCTGTTCTCCGAGGACATTACCTCCTTTGTCACCTTTTTATGGGCGACGACAAGGAAAGAGGCCGTTCTTCGGAACGCCTCTGTACAGTCTGGTTCTAAGTAAGACTTGCACTGAATGTATGCTTATGCTTTTTATTATAGAGGTCTTCGACCACTGGAATCGAGGACAGCGCTTCGACCGTCACCAGTTGGAGAGGGCAATAAAAAACGCCTTCAAGAGGGCGTATGACAGATTACTGAAAAGGCATAATAAGGCCAATATTAACAGTGAGTCTGCTATTAACATAAATGCATTTAATTTAATGGAATTTGATACGTTATTTTTATTATCGAATTTAATCTCATTCCTATACATGTTTCCGCTGTAGATTCACAAATTCAAAATGGTGGCACGGGCCCATCATCGGAGCAATGACTATTTTTGTACATTTAAAGATTTTTTTCACTGTAAATAAATTTTTTCCATTTAAATAACGCATTACTTACAGTCATTGCTAGAAATGGTATTAGCAGTAAGTATAGGGACCGGTAGGATGCAAAACCTGGATGGGGGTCTGGGGGGCAGCTGATAACGGATATAAGTAGACTGTCATTTGCCGGAAAATTTTGAGTTGCGAACGGTCGGAGTCGATTTGCCACCGTTTCGCTTGACAAGGACGCATTCGATTCGCTACCGGCCGGTCGAAACTAAGGGTACGAATCGCTTCCGATTCGGAACAAATTCGTAACGCTTTGCTATTAGGGGTGGCAATTCGACTACGACAGTTCGTAACTCAAACTTTCATAGCAGACGGCAGCCTACATATATCCGTTTTCAGCGACCCCCAGACTCCCATTAAGGTTTTGCACCCTACCGACACCTGTACTTATAGCTAATAACATTTTAGCAGTGCACGGAGGGAATTCGTAATGTAAAGAATTAATTTCAAATTTAAAAATGTTTAAATGTACAAAAATGGTAGTTATGGCTGCGTAAACGGGCCCGCGTCGCCATTGGGATTTTGTGAAACAGCAACGGAAACATGTATAGGAGTGAGATTAAATTCGATAAGAAAAAATTAAATTTTAAAGTATATTAAATAAAACGCATTCATGCTACCCGAACTTAAGAGGGCATGTTAAGAAGAGGCACACTGTTAATATTCGACTTATTATGTCTTTTCTGTAATCTATCATAACCCCGCGTAAAGGTCTTTTTCAGTGCCCGCTCCAACTGGTGACGGTCGGAGCGCTGTCCTCGGTTCCAGTGGTCGAAGATCTCTATAGTGCAGGTTCCGAAGAACGGCCTCTTTCCCTGTTATCGACCATAGAAGGTGACAAACGAGGTAATTTCTTCGGAAAACAGTGCTCCGAAAACTCTGTCAACGAAAGGCACAACGGTGTCCCCACCAAGAGAGCAGGGGTACGTCACCTAGGAAAGTAATAAACAAGTAAGTTACATAACATACCAGTTGGTGGCGATAAGCATCTTCGCCCAGGGCAATAGTGAGGGCGTCCAGCTGCTCCGGAGTGCCTACCGGACTCAACTTGAATCTGGTGGACTCACAAGGGCTGCTGGACATGCAACCGTGGCCGTGGTTGGGGTTCATAATTGCTACTTGCTGTTGACGTAACTCAGACACCTGGCCAATTAGCATGGCGACGGAATGCATCAACCAACGAAGGCCCTGCCTCATACTAGCCCGGCGTCGCCGGCGAGGTTGCTGAGGTCCTGAGGGTCCACTTCGCCTTGGTGTATTAAAAAGACGCCTATGACCTACGCAAATCGCATACAGATGTTTGAAGCTTACCCGTATGAACTGGAGACGCACGACCTGGTATGGTTGAGCTGGAGTCGTTGGCCTCCCCTTCTGATACCTGAAACGGAAAATCGGTAAACAATAGGTAGGCATACCGACGTCGATGCCACCTCTGGCATCTCCCCCAGGGCCCAAACTAGGGGGTCATACGGGCTTTTCGACTGCCTCTTGTTCTTGTCATTCACATTGGGAGGTAACTCCTGAGACATGATGGTCTACAACCCAACAGGAAAAGAGAAGGTTATCGGATACAATGCTGTATAAGTAACCGCTGCCTCCCTTCACCATTCACGTATCGTAAGCTCAGGGACTGTTGGGTCGTAGGATACGTGTAAAGCGACCGACGAACGGTGCTTCATTTATCTACGAAGAAGAATGTCCCGCATCATCACTATGCCTGTGTAAAGCAGAAACTGACGCAATTCCGCTCGCTTCCATGTGTCTACATCATTAAGAGACCTGGCACGCTGCGAAAATTGCCGTGGCAGGTGCGCATTCAGCAATTTCAGTCTTTCATTAAGCGTACTTACTGCAGCCCTTGACAATCTAAAGGCATTTTCCCTTGGGCTTCAAAGCCACAACTTCAACAGCCTCCTCATTACACCTAAGTAAACTAAATGAAGAGGGTGTAATGGAAATGAACTTATCATTCCAAGATTACTAGCTAACAACGGCGAATTACGAACTCGATGACTGCCATCAGCAGGAAACAAGAACTCCTCATCCACCCTAGAAGACTCAGAGACACTGTCATAGACTACTTTGTCAAGGTATTCGCCCTTTACACAGCACCTTTCACAACCGCGGAATGCATAAACGTTTTCAATTTGGTTGATGAATGCCCTGGCAGGCGCATCACAGATAACGGCTGCCAGACGGAACTGCAGATTTCTGTCGACGGCGTCGACACACAGACCAGAACTTGCAAGGGTTCCTAACTCTCCTACCAGCGGTCTGCAAAATGACTGAACAGGGGGCGGCGTTCCCAACCCACAATAAATTCCTACTGCAAGAATATAACTAAAAAAGGGCTGGATAATACTGCCTAAAATTGGTCAAAATTCTCTTTTCGTCTTCTTATGAATAGGAAGACCGTCGACGACAAAGTACGCTACTATCTCATCACCTACCGTGGTACTGTGGCAGTTCGCGTCTCCTTGCCCTCCGCCTTTGCCACGCTGCCTTCCAGTCCGCCTCACACGCCTTGTCGATACGCTGCTGGGGCGCGCCAGGCTTTTCGCTAGCCTTGCGAGTGCTCCAGGCCAATCAACGCTGTCCCCACTCTGATTGGCTGGCGCACACAAGCGCTGGGGCTGAGCGCACACAGACAACAACTTGCCTGGAAAGCGCGCTTGCGGCGACTGCCCACAGATCCTTTCTGTACGCACTTCCAAAACAGTAAAGGTTAACCTTTAGGCAGAATTATGAAGCCAATATTAAGTAATGTCTTCACAGTAGGTATCGTCGACGATTTATTGTCGTTGAACGAAGACGGTTTGCTGCTCGATGGGGGTGACAGAAGTCTGCGCTTCCGTCTGGCTTCCGTCATCTGTGACGCTCCAGCAAGAGCTTTCATAAAGCAGATTAAGAATGTCAATGCTTACTATGGCTGCGAACGTTGTTGCGTTAAGGGGGAGTACAACGACAAGATAGTTTATGATAGTGTCTCCGAACATGCTGGGTCAGATGAGGAATTTTTTTTCAGGGACGATGACTGCCACCGCATTGGCGTGTCGCCATTTGCTGGCGTGCAACGTAGGAATGATAAGCTCCTTACCCTTAGATCCTTTACATTTGGTGTACCTAGGTGTAATGAGAAGACTTCTTAACCTTTGACTGCGCAGCCCTAGGGACAGAGCATATAGGTTGTCTACATCGGAGGTATCCACTATAAATAAGAACTTGCGCGCGTTGAACCCCTACCTGCCGAGGGAATTTTCGCAGCGCGTTAGGTCATTAAATGACATGGACACCTGGAAGGGCACAGAACTGCGCCAATTCCTGTTGTACACTGGCGTAGTTGTTCTTCCTGGTGTGCTTCCACGCAAGTTTTGGAAGCACTTCTTACTGCTTTTTACAGCAGTACGCTGTCTAGTACGGCCTCGATCATGCAGACAGTGGGTCCCGTTTTGCAGCCGCGTATTACGCATGTTTGTCGATAAATTTGCTTCTTTGTACGGTAGGAAGGAAATGGTGTATAATGTTCACAGCATTGTGCACTTGGCGGACGATGTAAAACGACATGGTCCGCTGGACGCTTTTTCATCGTTCCCTTTCGAAAGTTACCTAGGTAGGTTAAAGCGTCTGCTGAGGAAACCATCCCAGCCACTGCAACAAGTAGTGCGTAGGTTAGGGGAATTGCAGTCAGTGGCAAGTGATGTCCACCTTCATCTGGAGTGGACGTGTAAACAACAGCATACAGATGGACCAGCTCTCGCCGGTGCCACTTTTGCTCTCTCACGCTGCACTGCGCACGCCGTGTCTCGCTCTACGTTGACATTGCCTACCCTAACTGTCTTTGACTTTGTGTTACCTTGTGTTTCCTTTTACTCTCAGTTATGTTTACTCCTGT
>CACRXP010000896.1:219731-229884 GCA_902702965.1 Spirometra erinaceieuropaei | reverse complement strand
CAGTACGTGCCAGAGGCAGAAATAAGAAGACCTCACGGTGACTGTTAGGTCGTGGGTGGACATGGTGTCTTAAAGAGGTGAGTGGGTTAAATGTGTGATTATATAAGAGTTTAAATAGCAAAAATAGTCCCTTTTGTAATCTACGGAACCATAAAGGATCGAGGCCAGTAAGCCGGCAACGTTCTTGGTAAGACAAATGTCGGTGTTCTGGGGTTAAAATTCTCTTGGTAAAAATGTGTTGAACGGATTCTATTTTCTTCCGCTCAGTAGCACGCATGAGGTTAAATAAAAACGAACAGTATTTCAGACCAGGTCTAACGTAGATGCTGAAAAAACGCATTCTAATGTCCCTAGATTTAAAATTTCCGAGGATAAACCCGGTCGTTCTGCGTGCTTTGGAGACTATCAAGGCACAGTGCTCCGAGAGATTGAGACTCTTGGAGTATGATATGCCCAGATCCTTTATAACCCTCGGCACATTTATGGAGTGACCTTCAATATTTAGTTGAGGTTGGTGGTCGTCGCCAACCACCATGATTGTGCACTTATGCCAAGAAAGAGAAAGGCGCCATGTGCGGCACCACTGGGCGAAATCCTGTAGATCGCTCTTTAGGAGCTCAAGCACGATGTCACGATCTGCCGGCTTATATCGATATGCAACTTTAAGATCATCGGCATACATGAACGGCTTACCATTCTGAAATAAATCGGGGACATCATTAACGAAAAGGCAAAATATAGTCCTTTTTCAGCTATGGACGCCACGTTTGTATTCCATTTTCCAGTTGCGAACAGATAAACGTTTTGTGTACTGTTCCAAATAACTCTTTGTCTATATTTATGAAATTTTGTTTAACGGCGAAGGGGACGCCGATTGCCCTTTTGCTCGCCCTAACGCGTTTAGAGGAGGTATTAAAGGCGACAGAATTTTGATCCCAAGGTCTGTTTGTTCGCTCACACTCGAAAGGCATCTTCTGCCAATCACTTATTGCTGATATTTTCCATCTGCTCTCTCCTTCGTTTTCAGTCGCAGTGCGACACAATTCTTAAAGTTAAATTTTAGCAGCTATTTGTTGGACAGTAGCGGGCGGTCCGTCTGGCTGTCCTGTCGGGGAGACCGGCCCTGGGTTAACGTTCTTTGTCATGATAGAATCACATAAAACAGGGGTTGGTCCGGGCCGGCTTGTTTTTTCAGTTCTTGATTTCGGCATCGTACGGCAGGCAGTACTTCGGACAAACAAGTGTAACGTAGACAACTAAGATAGTTAATAACATAAACGGTGTATTGGATGAGTGGAGATGGAGAGAGAAAAACGAAGAGCGTCAGTGAGCGCATACGATTCGGAAAACAGGAGTGGAAGGGAAGAATACTCGCAGATTAACGTTGGTCCAAGGAAGTTTCTCCAACAATATAATCTCGGTCACTGTCTGGTTGCAGCACGGGGAGTGTAGAACTGGAGGCTGATACAGGGATAGGGGTGCGGGCTCCTTCAGTAGATCCTGCAGGCACACAAAAGAAAACACACACTACTCCCTTTCGGAAACAGGCCACCTTATTAAAACAAAAAGAAAAAGGTCAGTTCACTCCTACCGTATCACACTTTCCCCCTCCCTCAGAATGGAACCCTGTCCACAGGGTCCCTAGGGACGGGCGGTAAAGGGTCCTGTACGGTAATTTCGTTGGAGGGTTCTGGAACTAAGTCGTCGGTAAGGATGGGCAGGGTGTCGTGTGATGCTAGTGGTAAGCGTCCTCTACAGGGCTTTAAATTGTCAAAATGAACAGTCATGGTGGGACAATTGAGCATTGTGGCATCCTGTATAAGGTAAGTGGTAGGTATGATGACGCGAAGGATGCGGAAGCGGCCTTCCCAAGGATGGAAAAACTTCGCTGATACGCCAACGGTTGATATGGGTCGGTAACGCAGAACAAGATCGCCTGGTTGATAAGGAGTGCCGGAAACTTGTGTGTCGAAGTTTTCTTTCTGTCGTTGATATGCTGAACCTAGATGTTGGCTTGTCAAATTGTGTGTGATTCGTCATAGTTCTTGAAGCTCAATCATGTAAGAGCCGGTGGTGTAGGTCTCGGATTCCATGATGGCTAAGTTGGAGTCGATAGGTAGTCGGAAGTTCTGTCCAGTAAGCATAAAAAAGGCGAGTGCCCTGCAGAGGAGTGAACCGTCGCGCGATAAGCCATTAGGGCATAGGTAGCCTAGTGTCCCATTTGAAAGGTCGAAGATGTTCGGCAAACGCCTTTAGAAGGTTTATGAGAGTGCGATTGGTTCGTTCGATTTGTCCGCGGCCTCCGGGTTGTGCCGGGGTTGTTCGTGTCCTGTGAATGTGTAGTCGATCGCATACGTCTTGTATCAACTTACTTTCAAAGTTGGCGCCACAGCCTGAGTGAAGGGAAAGGGAGCCTTAAAACGGCAAATCCAGTCGTTAAAGAAGGCATTTGTCACTGATAGCGCATCCTGTATGCGGAGGGGTATGGCTTCTGCCCATTTAGTGAAATAGTCGACCATGACTAAGATATACTGATGTCCGGAAGTAGAATAGGCCAATGGTCCAATTATGTCGGCCCCAACGCGTTGGAACGGAAACCCTGTGACCATAGGCTGGAGAGGAGCGCGAAATCGTTGTTGAGGGCTTTTAAACGACGCACAAACAGGACAACTGTTGCAAAATGTGGCCACCGTTTCACGTAATTGTGGTCAACAAAATCGTTGCCTGACTGCATGTTCGGCCTTAGCCTGGCCCACGTGACCGAGCTCATGATGTAAATCAGTTAAAACGGGGATTGTTAAGCTGCCAGGCACAACAACACGAGGAATGGAATTGGCAGTTTCTTTAATGAAAGTAAGTCGTTGTCAATGAAGAGGGTAGGCCAATGATTGCGTAGTAGATGAGCGACTTCAGATGATCCTTTAAGATCCTCGTCTGTCGGTCGGTGCCTGCCCGCACGTTGGTGGTTGTACAGGATAGTTGTTTCGGGATCGGTGCTTTGTGCCACTGTCTAATGGTACCGCGTAGGTTCGCTTATGTGCATGGCATTGACGGTAACATCTGGTGTCTCGGTCACCTCAGAGGTCGATTTGTCATAGCGGCGGGAGAGAGCATCAGCGTTGGCGTGTTTAGTCCCTGGCCGAAACTGACATGAGAAGGTAAACTGTTGAAGTGTCTCCCGCCACCTTGCTAATTGTCCTTCTGCATCTTTCGTATTCTGTAGCCATTGTAAGGCTTTGTGGTCAGTCCGCACGATAAATGGTTTGCCGATCAAAAATGCTCGAAACTGTTTGGCGAAGGTTATGAGGGCCAGAAGTTCGCGACGATAAGTGCAGTAATTACGTTGTGGCTTGGATAACGTCTTACTGGCAAAGCAAACAGGTCGTTCGGTTCCGTTGGCATCAGCTTGTGATAGCACTCCCCCATGGCGAAACCACTGGCCTCTGTGTCCGGAATAAACGGTGGAGCGTCTGCTTCCGTGTTTGGAAGTGCGAGTATCGGTGCAGAGAGGAGGTGGGCTTTCAGATCGTCGAAAGCAATCTGGCATTCGTCAGTCCACGTAAATTTTCGTCCTTTCTCGGTTAACCGATGTAATGGTTGAGCAATGGATGCAAAATTTAATATAAATTTGCGATAGTAAGACGCTAATCCAAGAAAACTACGGAGTTCTGTCACCGATTTAGGAATCGGCCAAAATTTAACAGCGTTGATTTTCCCCGGGAAGCCTGGATGCCTTCTCGACTGATTTCATGCCCCAAATAGGTGACCTTGTCACGTAAAACAAACACTTCTGTGGGTTAAGACGTAAAGCCGCGTCGCCCAGTGCGGTTAAAACGGCCGCGAGGTTTTGATTATGATGTGCTGTGGTGCGTCCGAAAACAATAACGTTGTCTAAGTAGACCTGGCACTGATTTGGTTGCAGTTGGCCAAGGACGACTTGCATCAGGCGCTGAAATGTCGCTTGGCATTGCATAAGCCGAATGGAATCGTCTCATATTCGAATAGTCCTTGTGGAAATGTAAATGCTGTCTTGTGGCGGTCTGCAGGTTCTATCTCCACCTACCAATACCCCGATTTAAGGTCTAAAGTAGAAAACCAGCGTGCGCCGGCTAGTGCGTCGAGGATCACGTCAATACGGGGGAGTGGGAAGGAGTCTCGAGTGGTCAAGGCGTTGAGTCAGCGGTAGTGGACGCAAAGTCGTAGCTTCCCGTCTTTCTTCAGTACTAGGGTAACGGGAGATGCCCATGGTGAGTTTGCTGTGCGTTTAACTCGATTCTTAAGCATAAAATCAGTCAGTTGACCGACTTCGTCCTGGAAATGGGTCGGTATTCGCCGAGGTGGCTGCCATACCGGTTTGGCACTGCCGGTGTCGATGGAGTGCCGCAGATATGCCGTTCTACCTGAGAGTCGTCATCCCACGCAAAGACTTCTGTGAACTCTGTTAGTAGGGCTCTCAATGTCTCGAGGTCGTTTTCGGTTAAATTCGCGGTGTCAGGTAGCAGGGTGTCGATGTGAACGATTGGTAAGGCAACTGTGGCTTGAATAGCGGCACACACTGCGTCTTCGTCAAACGTAGGTGAGTCGGCCTGTATAGTAGAGGGTGGTCTTCGGAACTCGATAGTACGCTGATTTACCTGAATGACACAATTGTATCTACTGAAGAAATCGAGTCCTAGCAATATATCCCAAGCTAGTCCTGGCACTACCAAAAAGGTATGTTGTCTCAACCCGGACTGAAATGTCAGTTGTAACAAAATAATGCCGATGCAGTCCAACCGAGAGCCATCTGTTGTGGTTAAGCATGTGGACCGGGGTCTCGGGTCTATCTGCAAATTTTGTGCATGGGACAGTATTTGCGGGTTTACTAACGATATCGTCGCCCCCGTGTCTATTAATGCGCGGATCGGTCGCTGATTAAGTAGCAGTTCAGTATAGAATAGAATAGGTTTATTGTAGCGCCCCTTGGGCACTGTCAGTCCCCTTTGAACTAAGGAAAAAAACCTAAAACAAACGCGTCAATTTTAACTGCACTTTGACTTCATTTGCTTCGGGTGTCTGGTTAGCCAAAAGAGCGCGAATTGAGAGTTTGTTTTAAGTAAAAAAACCTCAGTTCTAAGGGAAAATAATGACAAAATTTTCAAAAAATAACGATATGTACAATATAAAAATTGAAGTTTGCAGTTTGGTAGTTTTCGGGGGCATGAATAATATGTCCTTCATGGCAATTGAAGAACTTTGATATCGGCCTGACCTTGAAATTATTTTCCTGTTGGGTAAATTTCCGTGTGCTCTATTTGCTGTGTAACGCCCCTGGACTTGAACAGTATTGTTTGAATGTCGTGACACTTTTGGCGCGAGGACCTAGGGTGGAGATGGCGTAACCGCGTGTCAGCGAAGACGGCCGGTGCCCCCTCCTCTCTCATCCGCCGATCCCTTCCCCCTTACCGTACCGTACCGAAACGCTCGCCTCGCTCTCCGTCTCACAACATCGGCACCTCCCTCGGCCCTCCCCTGCAGTTGCCCACAGCGCTGCGCTCCCCACCGGTTATTTAGCTGGCATGTCAGTATCGCCTCTTCACCCAGACAGGTTATCTGATGGCTGTAACCAATTCCAACTGTACGAGTAACTATTATTATTATACGTATCTCTCATGACCGTCTTGTTATACTTTACTGTATTCCGTTCCTGACGTGCCCTCTTCTGCTGCGTGTGAATGAGTATTCAGAGATGCTAACGACTCTGTTCAGAGTACTCTCCTCCAGGATCTACTCTCAGCGTTCTCTTACTCTGGTGTGTGCTACCCTTGACGTCCTCGGCCGCTACAGCTGGTTGTCAGTCTATCTGGCCAGCTGTAAGGGGGCGGTCGCACAGTTCCTACGTGCTTTTCAGGAGGCTTACCATCGTTGACTGGACTAAGAGCTAGAAAGGATGAATATATATCAGGAGTAAGAAGCATTCAATGGTAAGTCACAATCAAAACTGTCAAAATACTATTGAATCATGTATCATATTGTTCTTGTTAATTTGAAATCATAGGAGTAGTGGTCGACTGTTTACTATGACCTAATATAGTTGAATATATGTTTAATATGCAGGGTTTTATCGAAGGGTATATTTTTATTAGCTTTATAAGGGATATTTAGTGTCAGGTGACATAGCTGATGAAAACGAGAAAGGGAGGAAAATAAAAGAATATAATTATCTGTTCTATGTTTATCAATGATGCTATCTTTTATAAATTTGATTATTTTTAGTGCTATGTTCCGGTATTTTTCAATCGGCTGGCATCATCAGAGCCCTTTTGGACCAAATTCAATATCAAAGAATTGACTTGAAAAATGTCCTATCTTATTCAAAAATAAATGTGTATTGTTATTTGAAAGGAATGTCTTAGTTTTTATTTTAAATTCGATTAGGGTTCGACTTTTCCGGATATAACCTGGAAGAGAATTCCAGATAGTCGCATATCTTATGGTGTAGAAATTTGACCGTTGGGACTTTGTGAATTTAGAAATCCTTATAATACCCTCGCTATTTCTGGTGTTTCTAGGGGCGTTTTGGTTGGTAAGTAACTTCATTTTGAGAATATCTTGATCGTGGGTGACCTTGAATAGGAAGTTTAGACCATTTTGAAGTCTTCTGATCCAGAGTGGTCGAAGACCGTATTTATGATATAGTTCTAAGTATGAACCCTGGATGCCATCACTTCTAGACAAAGATCTAGTAAACCGTCTCTAAATGCCTTCTAGTTTCTTTCGGCCGTCTGAGGGCATTATGCCGATGAAAATTGAACAGTAATCTAGGAGAGATAAAACATACATTTTGAACAGTTGTATTCTTAGTGCATTTAAGGTGAAATTTTTACATATGAATCCACACAGGGCAGTGGCTTTCAGTGATATTTGTTGGACGTGGGAGATAAATCAAGGGTATTTGTACAGCTGAGACCTAAATCTTTTACCGATTGGGCCTCTGTTATTTCACTATCCTCGAAAATTTTGCGGGGAAGTTTTTGTGGGCCAAATATCAGGAGATGGCATTTTTCGGGTGAAAAGGGCATCTGCCACTGACTACTCCATTCGCTGAGTTTTCTTAGATCAGTTTCAATTGTTCTATGAATATTAGCTACTATTATTATTTATTATTATTTTTATTATTAAAGACCCGTCGGGGTCCCATCAAAGCAAGTATTCCCGTTATATGCATATGCAATTTTAAAGTCTTCCGCATATAAAAACGTCTTAGCTGAGACAGATATGGACGATAAGTCGTGAATATATATAAGAAATAGAAGGGGGCCTAGGATAGTGCCTTGAAGTACTCCACTGGTAATAGGGGATGGTTCTGAGACGACGTTTCGAATTTGCACCCCTGGTATTGGTTTTGAAGATAAGATTTAAGAAAATCGAGAAGGGGTGGCCTAATTCCATGACTTCTTAGCTTTATCAGTAGTCTTTTATGGGGGACTTTGTCAAAGGCCTTTCTTAGATCGAAGTATATTGAAGCTACTGTGTTTCCATCATCTCTATTGCTGGAAACGAATTCCAAAAAAGTAAGGTGGCAGGACTGACGGGACTTTTTGGGTAAAAATGCATGTTGAGAGGAGGGAATGAGGTTGGCGTTCATGAGATGATCTAGCAATTGGTTATATATTATTTTCTCGAGGATTTTAGCTATAGCCGGTGTTCGGTGAACACCACGATAGTTTTGGGTATGAGATCGGTTGCCGCTTTTAAATATGGGCGCAATGGTCGAGTATTTCCACATGTCCGGAAAAATTGCATTTGACTGGAGTAGGGTGAATAACTTAGATAGGAGTATTGGAGCATATGTCATATGCTTCAGAATACATGGTGGGATTTTGTCCGTCCCATAGGATTTGGTGTTTGATAGTTGTTTAATGGCTACTTTACGTTTCTTCACTAAAATGGATCTCTCTAAGGATGCGTTCAGTCATCTCGGCCGGTTGGGGGTTGGTCCCCTCTTCGACTGTGTAGTTATCTGAGAAGTATCTGTTAAATAAGTTTACTATTTGTTTATCATTGGTTATAACTTGCCCTAATTCATTAATAATAGTTCGTGGTCCTGACTGTCGATGATTACTCATTAGTTTCTGAAACATCTGAACTGGTCGTTCGGGGGATTCTAGTGCCCGAAGTTCTGCTGCTATGGCCTTTTGTGTTTCTGTGTTCGTGACTAGGTCGTGAATTTCCCTATTTCGTCGAAGTGTGGACAAATAACTCACAGTGGGGTCGCGTAGCTGGTTTTGTAGCTTTTTTAGTTTAGTTGAAAGGAAGTTCGGGATTGGTGATTTCTTATACGGGAGTCTTTCGTCTATTAAGGTATCTCGAATTACAAATAGGACAGAGTAAAATAGGTTAACTGCTTCCATAGGGGATGTTGTAAGAAGATATGGGCTCCAGTCCAATGATCTAATATAGTTGTTCATGGAGTCCTCGTCAAGTTTTTTTGGGTTTAGGCGGGTGTTACTAAAATGGGGTGCTAGTTTTGCATTTAAGGGGAGTGTTGAGATTATTGCTTTGTGGTCACTTTCAAAGGTTGCGCAGTCATAGTGCATATAGAGGGGCCAGATACCGTTGGTGAAAATAACGTCTAGTATATTGTTTCCTCGGGGGGTTGTCAACTATTTGTGTCCAGTTATTAAAGATAATTGAAGACAAGAATTCTTCGTGCCTGGTAGGTGCTGATAATTCGACCCAGTCTATTTCTGGGCGGTCTAGGTCGCCTGCAATTATCTTATATTCAGTTGTTATGTTAGCTATATTGCTTATTAAGAGGTTGAGGCTTGTGTCATCACTACTACATTCTGGAGGGGAGTAGAGGCATCCGACTAGTATGTTTTCATGGGCATGAGATTTTATTGTGGCAAAACACGCTTCTCCAGCAAAGGTTTCGGTTGGGACATCAATACAACTTTGCTCAATGGTAGTTTTGATGTAGATAAGACAACCTCCGCCTCGTTTATTAACACGGTCCTGTCGACAGAAATTATAATTTGGGACATATAGTGAAGCATTCGATATAAGCTCATTTGCCCATGTTTCTGTAATGCAAATTACATCGGGGTTATATAGTTCAACAAAAGTTTTGAGTTGGGATATTTTGTTGACAATCGATCTGGAATTTATAGGAGCTATTTTTAGGATGTTGGATATGGAAGAGGTGGGCTGTGGTGAAAAAAAGGATTTCTGGGGGTACTTTGGGTCAGTGATGGACTAAATGGAGGTAGGTGTGTGATTCTTGGAGGATATGGTGATGCGTATGGCGTAGTGTGAGTGCATGGACTAGTGTGTATGGACTGAGGGTACATATGGGGAGGTGCGTTAACTAGGTGGTAATTGTACCTAAATGGAGTTCCAGTTGGGGAGGTGTAAAAGCCAAAGTAATTTGTAGGATTGTAATTAGGTGGTAAGGAGTTTGGAATGCTAGAGTGATTTGGCTTATTCCTATGCCACGCAGGTGGATTTTGGGGAGTCGAGATGCGGTTATAGAAGCTTGTTTGTTTTTGGTTAGAGTTTGGTGGGCTTCTATTTGTTATGTCAACATACCTAGGGCGTTTTGGTTGTGTTGGTGTGCTTAGTAAGGCCTTTTTGTTTATGTGTCTTGTTTGGCAGTCGTTTTCTAGTACTGATTGATCGGTCTTGGGGGATGTAGTAAAACTTATACTGCTATGTAAGGGTGTCACATGACTCGGTCCGGGATCTGCATCATCGTTCTGTTCTGGTTGAACGTTGTTATTTTGTTGTGCCTCCCTCGTTTTTTTCATACCAGCAGTCCTAAATACTTTTGCAGTTGCGCGTTTTTTATCATGAGAACTAGAGTCAGACCTACTTGCTGGAGGTCCTTCTGCGGGGGCTGTGGGTTTATAATTTGGTTTACGCTGGCCTGTGTATTTCTTTTTATTAGTGCTAGAAGTAGAAGTAGTGGCTAAAGGTTCAGTTGAGGGACCGGAGTGCTGATTATCGTATTTGTAGCTGGTGTCTTTTTCCCGAAGTTTACGTCTTTGCATAGGTGTCAAATCTGGACCTATAAACGAGTTTAGGTTCCGCAGATTTCTGTTTACTTCGGGATTTTGTAGGACAATCTCAGCTTCCGCCTGTGAGTAGAATGTTACTAAGACGGGTTTGTTTT
>CACRXP010000896.1:168723-200812 GCA_902702965.1 Spirometra erinaceieuropaei | reverse complement strand
CGTTCTCGGAAGCACAAACCTTTGGGCTCGTTGAACTGGGCATATATAACGATGGATTGACGTGTCGGACGCCAGGACGCAGGATTGGGTCATGCAGCTTACCTGAGTTTTGGTCTCACGAGTCTTGTCGTGAGGATGCCTTGGAAAGATAAATTCATGTATGAGCAGTCAGAGACTTAACAATCATGCGTACGCTACTTAAAAAGCTAAAATGCACAAGAAAAATAGCTGCCGCCTCACTCTGTGGCGCATAGTCAAGCGGCCTTTAGCGAAGGTTAGCCATGAAATACAGACTTTCAGTTCAAACAAATAAGCAGTCACGACTCCGCAGTGACATTACCATGGTGCGCAGGGTTTCGACCTGGAATATCACCTGCCAAATAAAGTTCCGCAAAGCCCCATAGTAGTGCTGTGACCTGGCGACCGTGAACCGCCGAAAAATAGGTTTGCACGTTTCTCTTGCCTTGCGATTAGGTTATTTGGCCTGAAAACTAGAGCAGACGATCTCAGTGAATCTATCCCAGTGGCTGTTGGGGACTTGCCTATACTGGAAATTCCCAAAAAACCTCCTAAACAAGGTCAACTAGATCTTGGTACTTGGTACCGTTGCGATCATGCCTAATCTAGCCGGCCTCAGTGCTGTCGCGAACTGTATCTCTACTTGCATCACGATCAGCGGCAGCAGATATGGACAGCTCACCCCATTCTCTTCCCCTTTGACGCCTCCAACAAAGCAACGTTTCCGGATCAAAGGTAGTAACACTGAACCCCTTAGGTAGACAATGAAGAACATGCCCAAACCACCTCACTCCTCTTCATTGGGTGGCCTGGGCAATCCGTGCGATGTCGCAGCCGATGCGGACTGTCTCATTTGATATGAAGTCAGGGTACCCCACTCAAAGGATTGTCCTCAAGCGGTGGTGGTCAAATACCTTTAGTTTTGCTCGTACTCGACGCGTAAATCCCAGCATTCACAACCTGACCGGACGCATGCACGGTACACGCGAATAGAGATGTCGCGTCGGATCCATAGACGGTGAACAGCGTAAATTCTGGAGACAATGTCGTCCCGAGGTACTTAAAACCGTCTACTCCTTCAAGTTGCCAGCCACAGCTCCCGAGAGGTGCATTCCTCCGGGTCTGGGACGCAGCCTAAAAATACTGGTCTTCCCAGGGTTTATGGATAAACCGACCGATTTAGCGACCTCGTTCACCGTGGCAGCATAGACCGCAGCTCAGTAAAACTTGAAGCTAGTAAGGCGATATTATTGGCATAGTCGATATTAGCCAGCCGGTGTCCGAGTGCAAACTCAACACCGTCATCTTCGTGTAGGACCCTTCCGAGAGTCCGGCCAATAGCGTAGTTGAACAGAGTGGACGATAGGATCCAACCTTGTCGAACGCCAGACCGAATACCTGACGGTTGGGAAAGATTATTATGGACCAGAACTCCCGCAGTGGTGGAGCGTCAACAGGACTTGATCGTGGCAGTGATTTTTGGCGGTACACCATCTAGTGCCATTTTCCGCCACAGGGACTCACAGTGGACGGAATCAACCGCGGCAGCAGTCAAAAAAACAAACGGCCATCCATTGCTGGCAGCTATGGCGGAATTCGATAATGCTCCTCAGTGTGAGTACCTGGTCCGCACATCCACGTCCGGCACGAAATCCGGCTTGGTTGGACCTCGTCCTAGAGCCGCACACAGCCTAGAATCGCCTGAGTAAGACGATATCAATTATCTTCACAGCAACCTTGATGAGGCTTATGCCTTGGCAGTTTTCGCATCTCGTCTTATCTTCCTTCTTCGGGATAAATACAACGATGCCCGAGTTCCAGTCATCAGGAGCAACCTTGTCTCTCCGCGCCTGTCCAATCACCTCATGAAGCCAGGGCGCCAGTGCCGACAAGAACTTGTAGATTTCGGTGGGTATACCGTCCTCTCCGGGTGCCCTGTTGTTGCCCAGCCTTTTTATGGTATCGGCGACTTCTCCTTCAGGAGGTGGGTTACATGACACTGCATAGTTAGGAGAGGGGAGAAACGCCGCTGCAGAGGAGAGGAAGGGCATGGTGGGTTGGGCACCGAATTTGAGATAGTGCTCGACATGCTCACGCCAACGCTCGACTTTGGCCAAGTTGTTTGCGATAAAGCCACTGTTCACGCCGCAAACAGTCACTCAGTGCAGAGGGCCTACTACTAACTTGGCGGACAAGTTGGTAGAGTTTTCGAGTGTCACCAACTTTCGAGGCCTGCTCCATGGAGGTCGCTACTTCAGCCCAGTATTTTTCCGGTCGTCTGTGGCCGACTTTACCGTCATCTTCCAGAATTGGCGGAAGGGATCATTATTACGGGCTTTGGCTCGAGCTGTCTGAGCAGACAACTGCAGGCTTCTTCCACTGATCCAGTCACTGCGGCGTGGCTGCGCATATCCAAGGATTTTCTCAGCTGCCCAATAAACTGACGTTTTCAGTGACAAACACTGGTTACTGTCTTCCGCACTGACTCGAGTAGTAAAACAGGACCGGATTTATCTTCCCACGGCCTTGGCAGTACTGGGCTCCCAGATTTTTGCGACATCAAGACGTCTAGGATGCGACATTTTGGGCGCGGATGAGAGTTGAACTTTCAAAAGTTTACGAACAAGGATATGGTCCGACCCGTAGGCGTTACCAGTCTCCGCACCACGCATCGATCCGCCATCGTGAACCTAGCTGTCTAGAATGTAGTTAATCTGACTGGCTGTATGACCGTCGTTTGAATACCAGGTCAGCAGATGTTTGTTGCGTTGTTGGAAGCACGTGTTGGTGAAAAGCAGTCGGTTCTGAGCAGCAAAGTCTAGCAGCTTATTTCCATTATCACATCGAGAACCAAGTCCAAAGCGGCCAATAAGATGACCGTTAGTAGAGTCGCCAGATACAGTCCGACCATTCCAGTTCCCGGCAACAGTCAACAGATCGCGGTGAAGGAGTCTTTTAACCAACGCTTGCAACTGCGGATAAAAAGCCTCTTTATTGCGCTTTTCGGCAGCTGAAGTTGGTGCGCACACATAGATGATAGAGATGTTCGTGAAGTGACGCTTCAGGCACACGTAGGCCGTCCGGTCATTGACTGATCCCCAAGTAAGTAAAGCGAGGTTTGCTTGTTGCGAGAGGACGATCGGCACACCGTGTCTACCAGGAGATTCGCGTGGGCCGCTGTAGTACAGGATAAAGTGTGAGTCAACTCCAGGGATGTTTAGTTTCCGAGATCCTGAGTCAAGATTTCATACAGGCAGCAGACATCCATGTTGTAGTGATAAGGGCTGTGCTCGGCCAGACGTTAAATACCTGGTTCCAGGAACGTTCGCACATTCCAGCATTTCGATTGAGTAGTCCAGCTCGCATACTATTCGCCCGCACCAATAGACTAGGGTTGCGGAGCGCGTCGATTCCCGCGGACTCTGTGGCATGGGTCGTAATACTGCAGCCGGACATGTTTCATGAGGTTTTTTGGAAATTTTCAGTACACGCGGGTCCCCAACATTCGTTCGGATTGCTTCTTCGAAGTTGTTTCCTCTCGTGCGTTGACTCACGAGTCCAACCGCAAGGTAAGGAAGACAAACAAATTTATTTCATGGCGGCCCACGGTCGCCATGTCAAAGTCCTGTTATCGGGCTTTGTGGTCTATTTTACAAGGCTTTCAGCGTGCCAGATCTTAGCCCTGCGGACCTTGGTAGCACTGTCGCTGCTGGTCTGCGATTATTTATCCGTCAAACCTGGATCTGCTTATTTCACATCCAACCTTCACTGAAAGCCGTTCCACTTGCCGCCACCTGCGGACGCAGTGATGCAAGATTGGTGTACTCACAGGCTAGACACTTGGTAGCAAATACTGACGAAGGAGTTTTGCTGGTTAGCCGATCTAAAGTCAGCAGCAGTCGTCGAGGCAGGCAAACTCTTGTTGCTGACGAAAGGGACGGTGGTTCACGACGTGTCGACGAACAAAAATTTGGTTAATGTAGACTCTGGTGGGCGGCGCATCGGTCGGATTTTGGCGTGTCGCCGTCTCGAATAACTTGTAAACTGCACAAAGAAATGACAGCGGACATCTTTAGGTCTGGATCCGTCGGACTTATGCCAATGTACTTTTCACTTATAATTCTAAAGCGCATCATGCGCAGAGGTGGAATGGACGTCATGTTCTCGTCGCGTTACATTTATCCAGTTCAGACTCAGTTAATAAGCATGGAAGCAGAGGACAGCCGCTGTCTCTAAGTCCTTAAGAAGTTGCCCAAATAGACCCTCTTGGGCAAGAACACTGCGGGCTCCATAGGACTTCGTTGTTAGAACCACTAGAACTCTATGTGGTTAAGTCGTGTTACGGTTCATACCTTCAGGACACGCTCTGCACACTGACCACCATCCATTACACGCGGCATCCCACACTGCCGCGTCCGCTTAGCCAATATTAACACCGATAAGTTGACGAAAGCTCATGTAGCATAGGTCCACTTCTGTAACCTCCAACAGTTCTCAAGTTGCCCCTGGATGGTGAGGACTATTAGGCACGCTCGTCTGCTAATTACTATTGTATGGATCGGGTAGTTTGTGTTTGGGGCTGAGGCCATGTAAAGACTGGTTTGGTTGAAAATTATAAAAGAAACCTACTATATTGGGCTGTCATGGTGGCGCCACCGCTTCTTCGGGTTGCTTTTTGCGTCAAGTGTCTACGGCATGCTCAAAGTGTTTACTTGTAATTATGTCGGCCAGCACCGATACGGGTTTGTCCAGAACAATAATTTACGGCATTACTGACAAGTTCAATCCATGTTCTGCAATCGTCAGCTAATCTCAGTACTCGTTGTCCCATTGGTAATTTATTTCTGAATGCCAACCACTTTCGTGTCTAACACCTCCGGGCTCGACTTAGTCCTATTTTTCAGTTGGTCACCGCGGCAGCGGCTCAAAAGCAACCGTTTTTGCAGAAAGACAACGTCACTTACGAGCCTCCCCTCAAGTCGACAGAGTACGTGATAAAACCTTATACGTCGATATTTCATTACATCATCGGCGCGAAGTATCCTTCATTGGTCCCGAAGTCGAAGCCACAGCACTACATTCCAAAACATTGGCTGTCAGACACCTCTGCCTTCCACGAGTCAGCAGCGCATTTTCGCTTGGTTACGGAGACCGTGATTAGGACGGCTTTGATGCATTGGCAGTTTCGTATTCTGGACTTAATAGTGGATCAACACGCACTTCGAGAGTCGGTCGGGCACGTTGCGTGTGAGTTGTATTCTGTGGTTAATCTGCTCCGGACGTTGGTCTGTCAGTAACACAGAAATCGAGACGAACAAAACAATCAACCGCCTTGAACCTGTAGCCTATCCATTGAGGGAGATAACTGTATGCCCCTAAAATCGCTAAATTGCACTTTTGTTATTTCAACACTTCATTCCAAGCCAAATTTACCTAAAATCTGGGACAAAAAAGACCCTATCCCAGTTTGGAACCTCTGTAATTTCCGATTGTAGTGGAGAGAGCTAAGTTTATTAGAGAAGACTAATAAGGCTATACAGGCTGCTAAATATCGCAGGGAAACTTACTAAAAGTCGTTCAGCTCGAAAAGGTTTAAATAAAATCACTCACTGGGACGTCAATCGTCGCCGCCGCCATGAATAAAAGCACAAGTTTTCAGTGCACGCACCCAAAAGTCAAGTTGGTGGGGTTGTCAAAGGCGATTGCTCGTTAGTCAGTAGAACATGAACGACCGAATTCCGCTGCCGGAAACCCCGTGAAACATCAAGATAGCGTCCAGGCTGAGCTTACTGTTATCTTGAAGTTCGCTTGCGTTTCCTTCAATTCTTTTGTCTGTCTTTCTCACCTCATACTTTCAATTTCTTAACGTCACTTTTACTGTACATCCTGTTTATACTCATGCGTCGCTTGTCGGCAGAATGTGCCTCCACTTTTCCAAACCACCAATTCGACTTCATGTCATTCATTCATTTTGGAAGAAAATATTTAAATTTTCTCCAACGTTTTGATTTTGTCGTTTATTGTTTCAGTTGACCAGGCCGTTGTTTGCCGACGACCGAAAACCATAGCTTTTATTCGCATCCCTTAGTGTTTTAATGTCCACACCCTTTGCAAGTTTTGCTTAGTTATATGGTAATTAGACCCCTCTCGACGTTTCGTTCGGGTAACACAGTAGTACTGTAGGCGTTCCTGTCATTTTTTAGATATATGGTTTTCGTCTAGTCCGGCATCTTTTGAAATCCCTATTTTGCGATGTGGGCGGCGATTGCAATAGTTTATCATGCACATTTGCGCCCGATGTTTATCGAATGTTTTCCGGCGTTTTAGCCCCAGATAATGCTGCAGGAGATGCCGTTCTCTCTGACCCGTACGTCTTCTCGATTTCGTTTACATCTGTCGTTATTGCTCTGTTTTATTTCAGTATTTTTCATTGAAAAAGCATATACGTCTACATCTGTTTTTCAGTTGCCTGAACTTCACAATATGATGGGATGCATATATAACGTAATACATTTTCTCTGTCCGCGCCGTGGCTTCGTACTGCACTAGAGAACCGAACAGGCAACACATTTTGTTGGGATGCGCCTCTCATTAGTTAATTTCGGCTAAAATTATCTGTCTCCCATAACTGTGTCATCTACGCCGGCCGATTGAAGGATTTTTTGACAAAGCCTGGAGTTTCACGTTGACGGCCACTATTAGTTGCATTAAAGACCACATTTTAGAAACCGTGGCTGTTCTTTAGACATGTTATCTGTCCTGTGAAAAAGTACTGAAAAATGCTATTTATGCCGACATAATATCCTCTAGCAGTTGAATTCTACTCAGAACATGACCTTTAGTCGAAAATCCAAAAGGTTTCATATCTTGACTGTCAACAAATTATCTTTGTTAATTGCATCGTCCAGTATCCTGTGCCCTCTGATGGCCACGGATATCATCTCCGATCAAACTAATCGTTATTGTGCTAGCATTAGTTGTTCCATGATGTATGAAAATGCTGATTTTCCAAGAAAGCGAACATCTTCATAGTAGCCCACATTAAATTTTCCATGACCTACCATATTTTTCCCGATCTTTCGAAACCTCATCTGTTACGGGTAAATGTAGACGTGCAGCCCTTTTTAGACTCAAACAAATCCCTCGGGAGCGGCCTTCACCCGCGCCGTTGGTGTTTCCGCAGCGTTTGATAAGCAGATGGCAAGGATATGCCAACGCCTTAGGGCACGGGACGCGCACCCATAACGCGCTACACTTCGGGAGTGTAATGGAAGGCCTGGACGCAGGCTCGCGTCTCGTCGCAATTCCTGCATCAGATGGCTGACCGGTTCAGACAATAACCTGGTTCCTGTGAGGGGGAAGAGAGAACGAGGCCAACTTTGGAGATTGCTTCCTCGCAGCGCTCAAGGCATACTCCCCATTATAACTAATCTGAAGCGCTAAAAGTTGTGGCTTGGAAGACCACCAATAGACAGGATAGCTCGGTCTTCCTCTCAGGACGGAGAGCTTTGCCCCTTCTGACTGTGGCCTTTATGCCACTGTCACTCATTTGGGATCCGAGCCGCCCTCCCTTGTTTTCATGAAAACTTTCCCTGTCGTGCGCTAACCAGGCGTGTGTGGCACACGCAGACTGGCTGTCCAGCCTTTTCGGCCCTTGTGCCCTATGCCGCTTCCAGTGTTCTTGACTCCACCTTTACACCGGACCCAGATGGGTGAGGGAAGAGGGTGCACTGGATGCGTCGAAAGTCACCATCCCTATGCATGCCATGCTGTTGGGCACACGATGGACATCTTGGTTCTCGACGGTCGAACTGTCGTGTGTGCGTGCGTGCGTGCCGCAAAGGAGAACGGACACCATCAGCCAGCCCTACCCAACCCTAGGTTTACAGGACCTGAGATTCAGACCCCGACTCTGTGATCATCGAGCGTTAAGTCCAACATCGGGCAATTGCACCATGGGAAAACGTCCACGAACTAGGTTAAGAGATATGCTTTCCCCGTTGCATTTTAGGGTCTAATCTGAAGCCTTCGCAGGCAGTCAAATATCGACCAGTTATATATACCGGAAGGAATGTCAACTGGGGTGACCTTAATATACATAAGAACAGACACTCGTTCTCCATGTCTACCAATTTGTTTATGCGACAACATGTCCATCTGGTATACGGAAAATCGTACTATGGAGGAAAGTAAAGGGACGACTTATTGTTCATTCTTTTGTTTTGTTACCCTGTCCTTTTGGCTAAAAACTTATAGAGTATCCATTGGAAGTAATTATTGAAAGGTAGACTAGGAGGTTTCCCTTTAGATATGCACTTGTCTCCAGTTTTGCATATTATATAGAAATAGGCGACTCTCTTGTTCAACTTCCGCGTTCTAGTTCTATCTGTGGGACCACATGTCTTTAGTCACTTCATAATGCGTCTGAAGTCATCTATCATCCATTACAGTGCTGTGTGCCACGGCTTTTACAGTTGTTGCCTTTTAAAATTTAGCCTTCCAGAAGAACCACCTCCCGAAGAAGTAAGTCCCTGTGCAATTCCAGTTACTCACTGCATAATTGTGAAACTGTCTTATGTTGGTTCCTACTGCCTCTTCTGGTCAACTTCACCGTTACTCCTTTCCTGCCCTCTTCTTCCCATACGCCCACTCCACTTCGATCGTCCTGATGTCTACCCACTTTTCTAGGAGGACGGTCCCACAGAGATTGACGGAGAGGTCTTGTCTGCCCCGAAGAGTCATCGGCGATTGAGTAATAGCTCAGCTGCCACGTTCGTCCTTACTCCCGGTACCCGCTCCCCCGTACCCCCGGAGCCGGAGTCCGAACTCACGATGGAAGAAGAGCTGTCTAGCCTGCGTGCTGAGAAAGAGAGGCTACTCAGTCTCGTTACGGACATGCAGTACTTTCCTCTCATTTTGCTGTCCATTTGGAATTTCAATACTGAAAATTTAGTTTTTATCGTCGAGTATACCATCGAACAGTCATGTTTATAGGACCCTTTACTCAGTACTATACTAGGTTTCACAGATCCCACCGACACTGAACAGTGGAACAAACTGAATCCCTCTTACTATGGTAGTGCACTGTTACTTCTCTGAGGGCTGCCAATTATTTCCAATTCTCCCGTCTTTAACCATTGGACTTTTTTGAAGCAAAAGTATGTTTGACAGTACAGCGCTCCTTTTAACCACCTGTAATGCTAAAATTTTGAGTCTATTTGACTGATGCCGCTCACTCAATCGGGCGTACAGCGGACGTAAATTGATTTATTACTATGTAATTATTCAGCTCTTCGGTCAGGCTTCATCCCCACCTAGTTGTATTTGCACTCTCCGTCTAGGCGTTGTATTGCTGAGTACGAGCGCAGTCTGCAGGAGTTAGCCAGAGAAAAGACACGAGCTGAAGAGGAGGCCAAAGAATCGGTCATCAATATCATCTCCGAACGAGATCAGGCAATCGAAGAGATATCCACTATAGAAAAGGCATTTGGTGACCTTCACCGGCGCTTCGAGAAATCCAAACAAATTATCGAGGGTTTTAAAAAGGTAGATCCTTCTGTCTTGCCAGGTCTTCGTCTTCTGACTCTTATTTGAGTCCACCACAGGCCTCATTTTGGGGCTTCAATTTGGGCGGTTTGTGTCTATCCACCACACCCTACCTCTTTTACCTTTCCCATCACTTTCCTGGAAGTCTACTCATGGTTCCCTCTATACTCGTGACGAGTGACAGTTCGACCATCGTTTTCGATTATGTCCACCGTGTGTCCTACAGTTGCAGCAGCAATGGGAGCAGGGACGGTGACTCACGCAGGGGTTTATAGTGCCGGTAGTGTCGTGACGAGTAGAGTAGTGACCTCGGGTATGCGACTTCAAAACAAAGCTTTGATTTATTATTTTAACCCTAAACCCTGTTAATATTGCCCTTCCTGATTAAACCAATTGTTTTTGGCCTGTTTGCCTAAAATTAACCTGTCTATCGCACCACTGTCTCAAAAACGCGAGTTGGTCCTTCACGAAGGTCCTCCTTGCAGGGCATGGCTACAGGTAAACTGGTTAACCTAGGTATGCCGCACCTCAGGGCTTTATTCGTGTCCAGCACACCTTTTGTCTAATTTCGCATATTTTTTAAGGGTGTGTGGATGTCGGCATCCCCTCCGTTTCTTGATTTGCGTCACAAATATTCGAAGTGTTCCCGAGCAGGTAGTCCTTACAGAAGTTGCTTGCTAACACCACAACTACGACATTTCGATCTTTACGAATGACTACGTTCTTAGCGTACCCCACGGAGTGGTGGGCGCCGGATGGTGACTGGTGCCTGAACTAATTTATAGTGACTCATACTTGCACAACATCTACCGCACTTCCTCTTCTCTCGCTCACCTGTCTCCTCAGGGCAATGTCAAGACGACCGCAGGCGTGCTCGGACGCAGTGCCTCACATTACTAAACAGCCCGTATGCGCTTGCCACACACTCCACCTGATCCCCACAAAATGTACCAGCTTTTCATGAGGACGACTCGGATCACATGCTCGAGAGTATCATGAAAACCCCATCAATAGGGAGCCATTGAGCCTGACTCTCAGTCCGCAGAAGGACCAAGTTGTCTCGTTAATTGGCAACTTTCCAAACCACGACTTTTAGCGCGTCGTGATACATTCAAGCTTGTCAGCTTTATTCTTATAAGGACTGCTCTTGTGTTTGGTGCGTATGGTTTCCTCTGTGTCGATATCACTCTTTCCCCCTTCCGTGTAGGAGTCCGCTGTCCGACCCTGTCAGCCCACTCGACCTTGAATTGGACGCTTTCATTGGCGCGGCGTGAAGCCTATTACGCGTGCCGCAAACCCCCCTCCCCCCCCCCCAATGTGGGGGCTTAATTATAGAGTGCGCTGACCACGCGACCCGATTACCACGTGCCGTGAGCCAACCCGGCCCTATGTTAGTCCAGCGCATCTTGAGTCCAACCCGTTATTGAGCCCACTACCGCCACCATTACTATGTGCGACGTGCCTACCAGTTTGTTATATAGGAATCCAACTGCCACTTTATTGTAGGATGTAGGAGGACATGTAGCATGAATGGTTTGTGAAGGCGACGATACCTAATTCGGCCATTACTTTGAACACAACCCCATGATTCATTTTAACAGTGAAGTTTTCCGTTAAAGTGGTCATTATCAGATTGGATGGAAGGGCAAATATTTAGAATGACCTGGTCCTCTAATAGTTCAGTCTAGGTCCCGGAAGACGGTCTATAGACAGTCCACTTCAATTCTTTCCAACAAGGTTGTCTGAATTATTTTTCACTCTTTTAGAAGTAAGACCCCATCCGTCTATTTGGCTCTCTTGAATTGTTTTGCTGCATCTTACGTCCTTTTCACACATGTCATGCCTGGACTTGCACGTCGAGACCTCCCTTTTCTTCAAGTCGTCCACAGTCTGAGTCCCTGGCACCTCTGTGCATTTTTAGAATGAGGAAGTCCTGAAAAAGAGTGCCGAGGACTATCAGACCCAACTACGGAGGCAAGAACAAAAGTATCAGGCACTGAAGGCTCACGCGGAACAAAAGTTGATGAAGTAAGTTCTGTCTCCTATTTACTAAATCTACTTACTGCCAGTCCTTCCCTCACAATTGTCCATTCTCCAGTTCCGCCTCCTGATTTATGAATTGCATGCAATTGTTGACTCTCTCTCTCACACCTTGCATGCTTGCTTTTGTGTGATGCTCCTCTTCCAGTCAATGCTGACTAGAAGTAAGTCCTGCGTCCTTATTCGATGACGGTCGGCATCACCCTGTTCTCATTGTTATTGGCGGGCTGGACTTATAACGCGAACTGTGCACCAACTCACCAGTCTGAAGATGCATAGCCATACACCCTATTGAAAATCTCGGGTTGTAACTGTCGCATCCATAGCCGGTCTGGTCGCCTTTGCGAGATTTCACTTAATATGAGTTAACCGAATGCATTGTCCTTGGAATATGATATGACCTTTTGTCTTAGTTTACCTCTGGGTTTGTGCCCTACACACGCGGTAGTCGTGGGGTCGAATTTGCTAGCGGTTACTCCTCATATGATTGTACCATGTTCTTCTATCCTGTCCGTATGGCGCCCAGCTGGTATGTGAGGCACCGCGCACCTTTTTCGAACTCGACGACGGCTATACACCCGAATAGTATTTCGTCACACGGTTGTATCGGCCTGATCTTAAATATGTATGTTCGCCAAGTTATTTATTTAATTTGGTGTTGACCCAGGCTCAGTGTAGGGCTGCGTGCCACTCTTCTGGGCTTTAAGGTTTGTGTGTGCCTGCTATGCCATGATTCAGCAAACCGTAGTTCTCGCAACCCGATATGTGCTGGCATTTCTCTGGCACCTGGTTTCCTGCTGGTAGATGCGCCTGAGCTCCCGCAGGTCGTGTGCATCGTTGCCCAGTCATCCTCCGCTTTCTGACCCGTTGTGCTGTTGGTTAAAAATCCTGGTCAAGTGTTTGCTGTGGACCTGGCGGTGTAGTTGGACGCCTATGCGCGGGTTCGGTCGTGCTAGCCACCTGCGCCCTCTCCGGGCTTCTCAACTATGTCTTGACATCGGGCCCAGGTGTAGAGGAGTAGAGTGTGCGGTAGGTGCCGCGAAAGTCTACTCTCACTTAAAAATAATTCACTCGCCAGTCACCGTGCCTCCTTCATTTTGCTGTGACGCACGCGGTGGACATCGTCAGTGGCGATGGTCGAACTGTCTGTCTAGTTCATTGTCGGACACTTTCGTAGGACTCCATTTAGTTATTTAAGGTGTCGGGCACCTGATGTGCCTCTCGACTCCCGGTGAATTTTGGCGAACCATGTTTTTAGTCCTTGGCGGTCGAATCCTCGGGTCCTCAGTTGGTTCCTTTCGTAGCTCAATGGCTTCACCATTGTCCCGCCTCATTTTCAGAGGACGCTGCACCATCCATTCCCCTGAATTCTTCTAACATCACCGTCCCACTGTTGACTGTCACTTTTGAGTCACGCTTTCCACTCATTAATTTAGGCCTACATCTGACTGCTCCTCCCGACTTGAGTTTGCTGGTGATCGGTGTGTGCAGGCCAGTTTGCGCCATCTCTCTAGGTGGCCAACGAAGAACGTGTCCGATCCGACAGGGTGTCTGTCCTTCGCAGGTGGTCGTGGGTCACTGTTTATTCACAGGAGTCTGACAGTGTGTTAGAAGTGTCTACAGTGAAACTCATGTCCACGTGTTTAAGAGCTTCCAGCCGGAAGAGCCAATCTTTACAATCGGTGCACTCACTCAGACAGCCCAACGCGAGTCAGTCATCCAACCTGATCATGTGTACTTCCACTCTACCCAGGTAACATTCTGTGGGCAGCTGATGGACTTTCGTGATGTTGAGCCATTGTTTTGACGAATCGACTGTTTCATGCTGCGTCATACCGTTGAACTATTACGCGTCCGAGTCCTTATTCGGGTCCTACGTCAACGCGAAAAATATAGGAAATTGGAGCTAGGCGAAACGCCATTAAATTTTGGGGTCGCATCTGACGAGTCAAACACCTGCCCAAAACGGCTTAATTTGTTACGGCACTATAACAGTTGCCCGTTTCTGTGGTTCCTGTATATGTGAATTGAAATGCCATCACACCGAACACTTCTGTTTAGTCTTGCCCTCCTGTGGTGTCAGTTGCACTGCCATCATCCCCGCACCGCCACCTTATCTATGTCTTGGTACTTTGCAGTCCATTGTGACCTCCATTCTCCTATCCCACTCACACCCCGGCAAATCGATCTATTGATTCCTTAAAGCATACACTAATGTGGCGTCTCCCGCGCCTCTGTCGACGATAGACTTGTCCATGTAATCTATTTATCTATCTTTTTCCCATGCGCTTCGTTTCATCTGACAGAATTTACAGGCAGGAAATTGACCAACCCACAAATGATCTGTCTGTGCCAGTTTACATCAAATGTTCCTTTACCCTGAGTTGGTTTTCTTTAGCTTTCTTGTTTTGTACAATGGTCCCACAAATGCCTTCTGCCTTCCAGAGTGGCTGAAGAAACAGAGCAGGTCAAGCGCAACACCGAGGGCGAAGTCACTCTTCTCCGGGCAGCTATCAAGCGTTCAGAGTTGCAAATCAAGAGCCTAGAATCACAGTTGGAGCAGAAGGTAATCATCGGTGCAGTCCATTTTTCCATGTCCTTGCCCAAAACCCAGGCCTAATCACTGTCCTGTATTCTAGGCGTGCACATGCTCCTTTTCATGCCTCACACCCGCCAGATACCCTACAAGGCGAGCCCGCCTCTCAGTGTTTGCTTTGTGAGCGCTCCTCTGAGTTGTCTGTGTCCTGGCACAACCTGCCCGCGAAACAACCCGCATTGCCGTGCACGCCACTTAAGGTTGTGAGCCTGCATAAGGGAATCATGCATGCCTTTGTGTCTGCAAAATCCAGAGCTAACCTTTTATAGGGGGGTTTGAATGCAACAGGAGGTATTTGTAACCTCCCAAATGTTTCTTCCGTGGTCGCACTTTATTAGGCTCCGTCAGACATTAGAGACAAAGTACATTAGCTTACAGTAGGTGGGCTAAATCATGAAATGTCAACCGAAATTCCGAAATGCGTTTTCGTTTCGAGAAGATTAATTAATTAGGGTTGCAAAACTAATCATCATGCAGCATAATTCTATAATAATTTAGTTACCTAGGGATGCCGGCTTTCGAACGAACGACTTTTCGGTTGCATGCAAAAACTATACTCTGTAAAAATGACTACTTAATTAGCATGCACTTTTCTCATTGATTTCTGATGCCATTAAAAATTCAATTATATTTAATGGAAAGCATGCATAAGAATATTCGTTCTTTTGCTCATTCGGTAGAAAATTACGTCTTCTTCCAATTTTATACCCGAAGCTAGGGCATCATTCGGTTTTCAAAAACTTTCCTAATTCCCGAATAATTTTGAGCCCGATCTGTCGTTACACTTTCATTCAGGGTTTCCAAACTACAAGCCGTATATTTTTCGCATATGGAAAATCACACATTTCCCTACGGTATTAAGAGAAGACCATATGGGGTTCATAAAATTTGGCAGTGCATTTGAGCCATATTGTTGACTTTACAAACTACATTGGTAAATGCAGAGACGTGAAGTTTTATGAACTGTCATTTCACGGTATTTAAAAATCTCACAATTGGAAACTCTTTTAAAACCGAATTATATCCTTCTTGCATGTATAAAATTGGAAGAAGACGCAATTTCCTGCCGAATGAGCAAAAGAATGAATATTTCATGCATGTTTGCCATGAAATATGATTGAATTTTTAAGGGCATCGAAATCCAATAAGGATGATGATTAGTTTTGCAACCCTTCTTAATTAATCTTTTCGAAACGAAAACGCATTTCGGAATTTCGGCTGGCATTTCATGAGTTAGCCCACCTGCCGTGCATGCTCACTAAGCTGACAAACTATATCCACCGACGCCATTACTTTACTCTTGAACTCGAAATAAATTGAATACCCGAAGTGCTTCTGAAAGTGAACCGCATTGATGCAGTAGCCATCCCCCAACACACGCCAATTGGCTCTTTCCGAACAGCCTGTCTCTAAGGCAAATAAGCAGTTTATTGCGCCAGATTTGCATACATTTGGGTTATTTTCACTTATTTCAACTTCAGACTCGCGAGAACATGGAGTTGACCAAGATCTGTGATGAACTCATCAGCAAATACAGCGACAAGGCCTGAATCTGTGCACGTCCCGCACCTGTTTGTCTCGCACTTGGACCTCCCGTCTCCCATCATCCTGCCCTCTCGCCATCGTTTTTAGGCAAAACGTGAAGCTGAGGCCCTTTGGCTGCCGATATATTCCCGTGCGAAGTCTATTTTTCTACGAAACGGGAATGCTACAACCGCGCGGCTACTGTCTTTTTTGTTGTACCCTCATTGACCTGAGCCAGCTCATCCTCCCTGCGCACCGACCCCGCCAATTTCATGGCGAATTCGGTCCTTCCACCCTCTGCTCACCTCGCTTAGTGGTATATTTTGTTCCCGAGCGCAACCACTTGTAGGGCGGTGTGAGGCACCAAGGTTCGCTGCGGCGCATTGTATGTGCATTTCGGGGTTACTTCTTTCATCCTCACCGTATCCCCTGGGTAACTCTCCCCCCAATTTCACTTATGTTTGATGCAACAAACAAATGTTCTACTCTTTCTTTCCAGATTTCTACATCAGCTGTCTCTTCTTACGAGAACCCTAGTACCTATTCGGGCTTTTTGGTGGGATGTTTTGGAGCGATAACGCTGTCATGAGTATGCGCCATTGAGGGTCCTTCACGTCCTTAGGAATACGATATGGCCAGCCAATCTACTCTCTTGTGTAGTAGTCAGTGTGAACCCCGACCTTTGGGATCCTTCCAGCACTTCTTCGGCAATTCCCTTGTATTCCAGACAATAGCATGGTAGTGTGTCCGAGACTCGACTAATGGGAACTCCGTGTCTCCATGGCAGACTATCAGCCAACCGCATTTACTGCAAGGACTTAATCCACAACGGGCCTTTTCGAAATTATTAGACCTCAGGAAAGTAAACCGCATGCTCTCTTCTACTCCAAGGTGGCTGATCGGACTTGGTCAGCCACCCATATGAAGATACTTAGCCTATTTCGTAAACACTTGCCCTCTCCATTAGACATGTGGAAAAGTTCCCGGTAGTAACGGTGAGGAGACGTGTTTAACATCTAGGAAGGGTGCTTTGCTGATCTAAAATTTCAAATCCATATTCTAGTTTAACATCAGAGCTAGTTAGCCAGGACTCCAAATGTACCACTGGTAAGCAAGAGAATCTGCTCCAACTCCATGACTTGGCGAGTGCCGGGTTCCCGTTTCACCTGTAAACCAGTTTCACAAATGAACAAGATTAAACGGTCGAGTATTCCCGACTACAACGCAACGGGAGTTATATTTCGGATGGTAAGGAGTCTGACATTGTACGGCTACGAAGTCATCTCTGACTGTGTGGGCCAGGTTGTGTTTTCTATCCGGTCTTCGCAGTGGGTAGTCACACTTGCGCTCATGAAGCCGCTTGATTTTGGCACCCATAGAGGATGACCTAAACTTGATTTCTTTCCCTAATACTTAATTAAACGGTGGAATTTAAGCATGGCGGAGACAGTGCGGATGGTTTTCAATGGCCAGTCCGATGAGTTCAAACAATGGATTGCGATCCTTCCAGTCTGCGTGGTTATTCTCTGATACGATTCAGAAACTGCAGCTGGAGATAATTAAGTCCAGCATCCATCTCAAGATACCCCTGGAATCCATTTCTTCAGCTGTACGACATCCATTTAGCTGGTGCATGACCACCATTTTATCCGCGTTGACGGTCAACCCGAAGTGTGTAAAGCCGGTGGCGAATATATTTGTTCTCCGCTACTGTCGCGGTGTTGAGCCTGCAGTCGTTCGCGAAGACCAGGCCGTAGATAGACGCCTTCGGACATGCATGTGTCGGCTATCGAGAAGCTGGCAGTCGGTCCTCTGGACGATGCTGATTCGAGGACGCTCATCACGGCAGGCGTCCATCATTATGGCGTAGAACCTGAGACTGAAGAGGGTGGGTGCGAGTACGCAACACTGATTCACTCCATTGGTCACACAAATGTTTCTGAGACGGCTACGTTGTCCGTGACGCGCGCCACCATCCAGTTGTGGAGCTGACGCACCATGTGCGTGAATCATTCAGGAAGGCCGAATTTCTGCGTGATTTCCTACAGTCCATCGTCACCCAGCGTGTCGAGGGTCTTCGCCAGGCCCAACAAATCAGTGTAGAGAATGGTCTTCGTCTCCTGAGACTTGTACTTGATGGACGTTGAAGACCATGTCGGTGGTTCCGCGGTGACGTCGGAAGCCACACTGGCTTTCCGAGAGAAGTCTGTGTTCCAGATGGCCACTGAGACGATTGAGAAGGATGCGAGCGAAGACCTTCCTGACGATATTGAACAACGGGATTTCTCCATGATTACCACAGAACTGTCGGTTTCCCTTTTCGTTTGTAGAGATGGACGATTTTCACGCCATTGAAATCCCGGGGAACCTGTCCTTGGCGCCACATCTCCTGGGATATCGTGACAGAGTGCCCATCAGACGGGGGCCGCCGTAATTGTAGACTTCAGTTGGGATCGCGTCGAACACCATCGCCCTTCGGTTGGACAGCTAGTGCAGGGATCTGACGGCTTCCGGGAGGGAAGGAAGAAGGTGCAGTTTGTTGTTCCTTTCCGCCGGCGGGAGCCGGTTGATGGTGGCGTAGGAGATCGTGGGTTGGCAGTTGAAGGCATTTCTGAAGTTCTCAATCCAGTGCTTCAGAATCAGCGATTTCGTCGTCTGGAGTGTTGCCCTGTCGGAGCTGAGATGTGACGCGGCTCCTTTGCTTGTGAGGCTGTAGACCATCTTGATTGATTCGAAGAATTTTCTCGTTTAATTGTGGTCCACGTACATTTGGGTCTCCTCGACTCAGCGATCCATACAGGTGGCGACATCCGGAGTAGGCGGCTTTGGTTGCGTCGGTACTCCCTGTTCATGTATGCCTTGTGCACTCTTTTCCTTTCCGTCGGTAGGTTACTGATCTCCGTTTCATCTCCAAACCTGCTCTGGTGTTGACGTGTGCGAACGAGGACGGTTAGGGCGATGGAATCTTATGGTTGACACCACCGCTCTCCACAGCGGACCCATCGTCCGACACTTGTAGGTCTTTCACTCACTTACTCAACTGTTGCTAAAATCGAAGTGGTCAGCAAGCACATTAAACAGAACAATATTTTAAATGTGTGAAAATCCCCATCACTATATTCAGAAGAGAGAGTGGCGAGTGAACGTTCCTTTCGGTAAATTCTCATCAGGCCAATACAATTACATAGGGCGGGGTAGAGTGAGTGATTGCCTTGTGGTCTCCTGTATGGTCGCAGTCGAAGCCTCATCTAGGAAAAGACGAGACGATGATCCGTTCAGTCATTGGCGCCAAAGACCACCTTGGTCACCAACGCGTCCTGTCGATCTCGCCTCCAGACAAGAACGTAGTCCAGCAGCTGTCAGCGCCGCGATCTGCGTGCATCCAGGTTGTCTATTCCCGCGTTGGAATGTTGATGAAAGTGTTTGTCAGCAGGAGACGATGCTCTGTAAGTTTTACAGGAGGAGGAGAAGGGGAAGGAGGAGACTGCTGTCGTTGCAGCCGCCTACTCTCTCGGGAACCAGCACTCTCTCTCAGGCAGCGTGGTCTGCCCCGACGCGGACAATTAGCTTGTTCGCCTTTGGCATCTCTAACGGCCTCAGGGAGACGATCCCACCCGACAGTAGGGACCACTGCTGTTGGAAGCTTTGCCAATCTCCACACTCGCCATTTGTTTCTCTGGGACCGTATCGCTGTCGCCAAATTCCTTGTAGACACTGGTGCCGAGGTTAGCGTGGTTCCACCAACGCCGGTCGAACGCAAACACTGCAGCTCTTTTTGCCAGCAGCTGCCAAAAACTCCAGTGCCCCACCTTTGGAAAGCGCTCCATCACACTTGATTCGGGCCTTCGTCGGATCTTCCGATGGGTTTTCATTATTGCCGACGTTTTCGTCGCCCTCATAGGTGCCGATTTCCTAGCTCACTTCAATTTAATGGTTGGTGTGAGGAATAGCGGGCTCGTCGACTGCATCACCAACCTTCATGTCCGTTGTCCATCCGATTTGAACCCCTGCGTCAACCCCCTCACTCTTATGCCCATATCTGACTGTCCCCTCCACTTACTCCTCGGGCAGTTGCCCCGCCCGACCATCCCCTCATTTCGTGAAGTGGATATCAGACACACAGTCACCCACCACATTTCCACCAGTGGACCTCCCAAATCTTGCCGACCATGTCGGCTTGCTTCGGAACGTTCAAAGATTGTCAAGGCAGAGTTCGAACAAATGCCTGAGCTCGGCATCATCCGACAGTCCGACAGCTGTTTGTCTTCACCTCTCCATCTTATCCCAAAGAAGAGCGGCGACCGTGTGGTGATTATCGGGCGTTGAACTCAGTGACTGTCCGCGACCAGTATCCCGCCCCGAACATCCAAGGCTTCACTCTTTCGCTGTATGGTAAGCGGATATTCTCCAAAATTGAACAATCGAGGCCAGTGGTGTGCCAAAAACTGCAGTGACCACTCCTTTTGGGATGTTCGAATTCACTTGTATGCCCTTTGGAGTGAGGACTGCCACTCAAACTTTTCAGCGATTCATTTATCAGGTTCTGCAAGGTCTCGATTTCGTCTACGCCTACATTGATGATTTGTTGGTGACTATCTCTGACGATGCTGAACACAAGGTTCATCTTCGACAACTCTTCGAGCGACTCGACTCCTTCAGCATTTTAATCAATGCTGTTAAATGCGAGTTTGGAGTACCCAGCCTAATTTTTCTGGGTCACGAAGTGGACTCTGGTGGGATAAAACCCGTGCCTGAAAAGGTTTCAGCCCTATCAACGTTCCCCGTTTCCACAGCTATCACCAACTACGTCGCTTCTTGGGGATGGTGAACTACTATCACCTATTTCTTCTTCATGGTGCCACCATACTGCATCCACTCAACAGCCTGTTCACTCGCTCCAAGAAGACACTGGTGATGACCGAGGAGGCCGTCAGGTCCTTCAGTTACGTCAAGGCCGCACTTGATAGCGCAACACTGCTTGCCCACCCCGCGCTGTTGCCCAACCAATTCTCATTACAGACATTTCCAGCACCGCCCTTGGTGCATCACTCCACCAAACTGTTAGTGAGAAGCTAGAGCCTCAGGCGTTCTTCTCGAAGAAGCTCAGCCCAGCAGGGACACGTTACAGTGTCTTCGGCCAAGAACTCCTCGCCGTCTACTTATCCATCCGGCACTTCCGACATTTCCTCGAGGGTCGCGAATTTGTCGTTCTAACAGATCACAAGCCACTCGTTTTTGCACCAAGGGCCTCGCCCCGTGAAATTCGTCATCTAGCTTTCATCTCACACTTTTTCTGCGACATCCAACATGTCCACGGTAAGGAAAATGTGGTTGCTGATGCTCTTTCAAGAATCGAGATGGCTTTCATCACAACAGACGCCATAGACTTCAGGTTCATGGCTGAGGCTCAACGATTGGATGACGAACTCTCCCAATGCCGCCACCTAGACCCTTCTTTGCGCCTTCAAGATGTCCCCCTTAGCAGTGGCACTGGCACCACAACGTGGGATCTTTCTACCGGACACGAACGTCCTTTTGTCCCAGCAATTTTACGACGACAAGTGTTCAACGCTCTTCACAATCTATTGCACCCTGGAGTCCGGACGACAGTGAAACTGATCACTGATCCATTCGTCTGGCCCAACATCAACCGGAATGTACGGCGTTGAACCTGATCCTGTCTACCATACCAGCGCGCCAAAACGCATCGGCATACTACTACCCCGCCAGGTACTTTCACCACTCCTTGTGGACGTTTCAGTCATGTGCACATTGACCTGGTAAGTCCGTTTCCACCAGTTAACGGTTCTGCCTATATGCTGACATGCATTGACCGCCTTACTCGGTGGCCGGTTGCTGCGCACATTCCGGATATCAGTGCCGAAACCGTAGCAAAAACTTTCCTGACTCATTGGGTGTATAATTTTGGAGTTCCGGCGACTGTCACCACTGACCGCGGATCCCCATTCGAGTCCACGTTGTTCCACAAGCTCACTTTCCTTCTCGGTACCAACCGAATCCGAACAACAACATACCACGCTCAGGCAAATGGTCTTGTGGGACGTTTCCATCGACGGCTCAAAACTGCCCTAATGGCTCAGCCGATCCTTCTCGATGGTCCGGCCATCTTCCTCTGGTGATGTTGTCCCTCCGTTCCACTCCCAAGGCCGACATCGGTTGCACTGCAGCTGATCTTGTCTACGGAGCCTCCTTACGACTGCACGGTGAGTTAGTATCACCTTCAAACACGCTAGCGTCTTTTGAACCTAAGAGTTATGTGGAGCGACTACGTAGTGGCATACGAAATCTCCACGCAACGCCCCCTCGGGCGTCACCACCCAATTCCTTTATCCCTCCCGACCTGGGTACGTGCGATTTCGTCTGGGTTCGGTATGACGCTGTCCGGCGGCCACTCCAACCATCCCATGACGGGCCGTATAGAGTAATCAATCACAAGAGCAAGACCTACGCAGTCAGAATTGGTCGCGTCAAGCCGGCCTACATCGACGACAGTGACCATTCCTCACCCCAACGCTGTACCCCGCCGCAGACAGTGAGGCCTCCTCCACCTACTGACAACAGCCCGCCTCCGGTTCGTCTCACACGATCTGGTCGTCACGTCCACTGGCCCGACAGGTTTGTGGCTGGATAGCATGTCGACGCCTTCACTTCGTTTGATGTCTGAATGGGAGAGTTTTAGCAGCCCTCCAGTCCCACTTTTTCTCCGGTTCCGTTTTGTCGAACAATGGCGTAATAGCTGTTGACATACGACCATCCCCACCGACTAGAACTGGGTCACCTGCCGGTCCAACTTCAATGACTCTCGGCTGACCTCAAAAACTTTCATCACCCCAAGTGCGTCGAATGATCTGGCTTGATATCCGTGAGGCCTTTTGAGTATGCGCCCTCTATTCCTCCCCTAATTTGTCCAATCACACGACCAACACTCAGACAGTCACCCCCTCCTGCCGACCCAGACACTCACTCCCGCGTAAACAACACATCGCGACTGACGCTCTCCGTGAACGGACTCTTATCTCTGTCGCAAGCAAACAGCCAACTTACGGCAACCTGCCCTGTGTGCAGAATAAACCAGTCCTCATAGCTCCCTGACTTCTGACTTTAGAAGAAACAAAATTACTGTGCGTGGTTTAAGCTGATCTCACATTCTTGACCGCCGCAGGTACACGTCAATTATTTTGGGCCATTCCAAGGCCATATGGTCTTGGTGGTGGCTGACGTTCACGCTAAATGGATCGGAGCGATTCAGACAGGAAATTCCTATTCTTCACTGACTACAATCAACAAGTAGCGAACTGTCTTTCTTCTTTTGGGACACCTGAAATGGTCATTTCAGACAATGGCTCGGTCATTTACCAGTGGTGAACTTAAAGAATTCATGGAGAAAAACGGAGTTAGATATTTAACCACTGCCCCGTACCATGCTGCTTCTGATGGCCTCGCAGAGCGTGCAGTTCAGCCAATAAAGCAACGACTAGTCAAACAGACGGAAGCGAACTTGGACACGAATTCGTTCCGCTTCGGCTGCAGAAGTGATGTTCAAGCAGCAGTTACGCGCACGAATCGACCTGCTTAATCATACAGCGCATGATAGAGTCACTGAAAAACAGACGAAGATGAAAGCAATATATGATGTGAGCTTCCGACCAAGAGTCGTCGCGCCTAACGAAAGTGTCCACACGCGACTAGAACACGAAACGGACCGGTGTCCAGCGGTATTTTGAACAAACGAGGCACAAGCAGTAGAATTAAAGTTAGAAGGCGGGGGAATTGTGCACCCACATCTGGACCAAGTTCGCAGCCGAGCGGATGCAGCAAGTGGAGAATTAGTGAAGTTCGAACTGCCAGCAATCCTTGATAGTTATCCTGGCATCCCGAGGACAAAACACCTACTGTCTGCACAGAGGACTACGCCGCCGACCGAGGCGCATGTTTCTCCTCTTCTCCTCCTCCTCCTCCTCCTTTCATCCCGGGCAGCACCATCTTAAGGACAGAGGAACCCACAGCTCCACAAAGCGGCGCAGTGGTCGAAAATACCACCCTGAGAAGATCCATCCGAGTCCGCAACCTGTCCAACGCTTTCAGCCCGAAGTCCGTTTGACCATTGCTTAACTATCGACTATCACCTTTACCGCTTCCTCCCTCCTCCCCATGCTCTCCACTTTAGGGTGAGGGATGCGGCGTTTGCCGCCCGGGCTGTCAGGGCATCATGCTGCATGCGCGTGACAAGCGGACGTTTAAGGTCATGTTCCCCTGTTCTCACCTTCTTTGTGTTAATTGATCACCCATCGGACTACGACATTCCCCCCTGCCATATACCTGGTCGTTTCCATAATCCTCCTCACTTATGCTGTCTCTCGTACTCAGGACACGTCCTATTTCCAACTAACCTGCTATGTATACATAACACCAACCGCCTGTTACTTTCGAAGGTTTTGGAGACGAGCCGGTGAATAATGTTCCTCGTGCAAATAAGCAAACTATTGAGAGCAAATTTGAAATGTACTTAAACGACGTAAATCTAGAGAGCGAATACTCGCTAAAGCTATAATTCACGAGCTTCTGGTGGGATGGGGTCTGGATATTGCTCCGTGGACGCTTAACAATAAGCTATTACTATTTCCCGTTGGACGTAAAAGGTCAACAGACTCGCGATGGATGCGAAAGACTCAAATTGCAAGAATCACAGCATTTTAAGGTAGGAATTACGAAATCCCAAAGATGTGTTATCAATCCGCAATTTATTTCCACACGGCATGTTCTCTCACTACGATAACAGCTAGAGTTACAAAACTCGGAGCTCACCTTATAAACGGACGTACTCGGATGTGTGTGATAACATGTCTTTGTTCATTATAAGTTCGCGAACGGCTAGAGTGGTGAATTAGACCAAAAAAGGTCACCACTATTCAAGAATACGATGTACAAACATACGACGAATTTGCCGGTTTAACTGAAGAAAAGTAAAAAATATGAGAAACGAATCCACACGTTTTTGCAGATTTGGTCGTAATTCTGTCGGTTTGGGGAAAGCGCTGTAGATCATTAGTATCACTCAAACTACTGAACCATTTCTTAATGCGAAGATCAGTAATTGTTTAGGGTAGGAGAGTATAACTTGGCCAAAAAATCGTGAACAGAGAATGAAGGAATTCAATTAACCCCGTGGAACTCTAATCAGGAAGAGCAGTGGAGCCTGTATGAATGTGGCTTGACGACTGTGGGCTGTAACTCTGGAAATAGAAATTTGCAAATTTGATAGCACCAGCATAAGACCCTGCCAGCACCAGCCCCGCCTAGCCCCGCCTGGCCCCCTCAATAACGGCGGGGCTAGAGGGGGCTATGAGGGGGCTAGGCGGGGCTGTGGAGGGAGCTGTGGCGGGGCATGCAACGCGATAGCCCCGCCTAGCCCCGCCAGCAAAAAAAAATGCGCAGGGGACGCCACATCCCAGCCCACTTTTGGCACCACTTTAAAATATCGTCCCCATTGTCAAATATACGAATTAATAACACACACAGATTGTAAACCGGTGGACAAATAAGAGTTTAAGCAATGAGGGACTTAAACAAAACCTCAGTATATTGTGCTCATCCGCAGCTACATTCAGTGGGCGTAAACGGATGCTTTCTCCATGGTTTATAAGCCAATTTTGATAAATTAGCTCCTTTAAATTCCAAAGAAGGTACAATAAGTGGTGCTTTTGGAACATATCTTTCGATGCAAATACGCTTCAAAAGGCTTCAATCCAGAGGGGGCTCTGGCCCCGCCCAGCCGCCTCCAGCTCCGCCTATGAAGGGGCTATGTGCTGGCAGGGGAGTCTGACGAAAATCGATTACTGCAACAATAGCGGACCTAATGCGTACCTCGAAGAGCATCGCTCATAATGGGACTGTCAATCGAAAATTCGGATTCTATCAAGAGCTTTCAGTTTCAATTCCGCGCTTGTGAATGTATTGGGATATGGTGCGGCCTAAGACTCTTCTGCTCAAATTTGCCATGATAATCTCCCATGTAACAATTTTTCTGACCTTCTCGTGGTTGGAACTGATTAGGAAGGCCGGTAGATGTCGATGAGCCATTTAGAGGCATGCCCCGATTTTTGACCGTTGAGACTGTCGTGGATGCTCCATGTACATCACCTAGACTGCCAAAAGAAGCGAAGAGACGAGTCCCAGGAAGCAGTCTTGAAGAAGAGGACATGATCGCCAGGACAAGAACTTTATTAGCCTGACGTTTCAGATTTCTGCTCGAATCCATCATCAAAGACAAAAGCACGTGGTCTTTCGGCTGACCGTTAAAGATCCACAAAGCGCTTTGACAGGAAACGGAAAGGAAGCATTTTTTGACATTTGTACGTTAACACCTAATGATAGGTGCATAGTGTCTGATTTATCATAAAATCCGCACGGCTGTATTCAATGAATGCAGAAAATTGTTCTGTCCACTGCAGCATCTAGCCTTCCCTATCTGCGTTCTCAACTTGAACCACTTACATGCCTTTATATAAACACACAGCTCCGTGCGTGGTGACGGTCAGATGTGGGCTGTGCTGCCTTGCGTGGGTTTCGGGTCTTTGCTACACTTTTGCTCGCAAACTTCTTAACCCGCATGATTCCAAAATGGAGTTGTATCTAGAAAACCTTCGAAACGTTTCTATGCTGACTGAACATGAATCTGTCATCAATCAGCAGAAGTTGATCGAATTAATTGAGCATTTAAGTTCGACACAGAACTGGGAGTTGTGTAGCTCACTCTTGGTTGACAACTTGGAACGTTGCAGCTCCTTAGCAGTGCTGAACGACTTCCAAAATTCTGCTGCCTTCTTCGTTTGCTGCCGTTCAGTGGAAGTGTTCATTAAGGCTCCGTATGTCCCTTGATCTTATTTTATACATCTTCACAGGATTACTTCCCGACCGGTAACACAAGTCGAAGTGCAGAAGGTCTCCGCATTTATCACCAGATGGATTAGAGCTTTCATATCGTGTTGTTCTGGACATACGACCTCTCAACTAATCAAGAAGAAGGTCGCACAGTTTACGTGCTTGTCGATAATCCGATACTACCCGCAGCACTGGCCAACAGCGTTCAGTGATGTCCTCGCTATTTTTTCTGACTTCAGTGGTAAGGCTCACTTTACTTAACGATCAAAGCAGCTCGACCTATGAGTCCACCCTTAAGCAAGTCTCATCCGGATCTGGCTTCACTCTTTGACGTTCTTCTCGAAATACTGAAAGAACTAGACTCGTTTGTCCTAAACCGAGACGTCCAGCTGACATCTGAGGAAGTATCCCGAGCTAATTCTATCAAAGATTCGATGCGCGTTACGTGCCTGCCAGCAATTATTCACACAGTGACTCAATTTATGGTTAGTGTGATGGATTAGTGGTGTTTTGCGTTTTCGTAGACCATGTGACTAACTTTTTCTCTCGTCTTTATAGCGAAATCTCGATGCTAATGAGCCCTCCGACAGGGAGCTAATTTCAAGTTGTCTGCAAACCCTTGGATTATACGCTTCATGGATCGATGTCAGCCTGATTGTAAATGTCGAGTTCTTTTCCATCCTGGGGACACTTGTTAGCTGTCCTGCACCAACCCTACTGTCCGGCATTTCCCTACTCCTCAAGGGCCTCGTATGCAAAGGAATGGCCCCATTTCCTGACAAACTCTCACTGATAATCGGAATTTGGTCGGAATTGTTAGAACCAGTGATGTCTGTTCCATTTATCGCCAGGGTCATTGCCAATGCCCCTCCTCAGCCATCGAACCCGCGCGTGACGGATGTCGAAAGCGAAAGTTCTGAAGTTCTTCAATTTATCGAAGACTTTTCTACCTTGCTTGGAAGTATAGGATATAACCTGGTGGAGGCCTACAGGTTTGTTGTATTCATTTTCCGAATTCGAACTTGTTTAACGAGAGCCCGCATGTGTGGTACATGGGAGTATGTAAAGTTGGAAGTATTTTTATCGCAAACTTGACCATAAAATGTCGGTAAATTACGTCCCGCAAATAGTTGCTCAGCCGTGGTTCCCTTCTCTACGGGGTCCAGGAAATCTCTCCTCACTCCTGGTTTCCTCAGTGTCAGTGGAACATTTTCACTTAAAATCGAGGTCTCAGTCGTCGTAGTTTTGTCGTGTCCGGACCGCCTTTAACCTTGCTGCCTTTTCTCACTTACTGCTGGATTTCCTATCATCGTGTTAGAGGACTTAAATACCCCTTTTTAATGCGACTGAGCTACAGTCTCGTCATACGTGCAAAACACTTAGGATATCACCTCGCCGTACGTTATGTAATTGTACCCACTAACGAGGTTGATTGCAGCCCACGTGAAGTTCAAAGTTGCTCCTGATCTCGGGATCCGGATTAACGACGGTAAGATTTCCAAGTGAACTCGTTTTACCATGATAAATGTACTTGCACACATGAATCTTTATAGTAGACGGTTTTATGGCGGATCTCTTCGTACGATTGCTCCACGAGTTCTATGCCTAGTCAAAGTTATTCGGAGTTTTAGGGGGAAAGCTGACGGGTCTCAGATACTAGTCACCGCAGTCATCGAAGGTGGTCGAATTCACTTCATCATTTTATTTGCCTTCGTTAAATCTCGTAAATTACTCGAGAAAGTTTGCTGTACTCAGAAATGTCCGCTGAAGGACCTTCTCACTGCCCACAAAACAAGAATTTATACAAATACGCCATGTCCTCCTGCCGCCATAGCATATTTCAGTTCGCATGTTATCCGGTGTAAACCATATCGCTTATGTGAGCTTATGATTTAGCTTTCTACATCCCTTTCTGTGATTTCACGATTTTTAATTCATATGGACTTACAAAAACACGGCCTAGTCAGCATGTAACTGATGCCTGATTTTATGAAGAGTCACGCACCGTCCATCTTGATGCTCGAATTCTACCCATGTGCGCCAACAATGCTTGAGCCGAATGGGATGGCTGAGCAGCGGCAGCAGCACCAGAAGCTAGGAGCAAAAGAGCTTCTCTAGAGTTGTGATCCCTCATCGTATTTGCTTAAGTGGTTTATTTGCACAACATCCGTCTGCAGCCAACATTACTCGTGAACCTTTAGTATCGGTTAGCCTCGCTATTGTCTCTTCCCCTTACTCTCTGTTTCTCAGTTGACGTTTTAATGCTTTGGTAGTTTGTTTTTTGTGGGATAGCAACTAGGGACCGGCACTATTCACAAACGAACTCGGCTGCTGATGTAGCCGCCTGAATTAGTGAATGTTATTACTACCTAAGTTTGTTGTTTAACGATAATGGCTCATATAGGTACGTGCAGTTTTGATCGACGTTTTCGCTCTTAAATAATGCAAGGTAATTAGAGTGTTCTTCCCTTCCCTTCGCTTGCAGTTTTACTATCGACACACAAAGTGGTTTTCGAGTACAAATTTTCCTTTTCCGTTATCTTGCATAATAAACACTTCCTTCTGCTGAATTACGCACCACCTATACATTTTTTACCAGATATCTTGTATCTTCGAATGCATGCGGTGGTCCTAACACTGTCGACACGAGCATATTTTCTCGTGCCCCAAGCGTTGGCCCACAAGCTTTGCATTCTGCTCTGGACCAATGCTTGGAGAAATTGGAAACGGTTTTTGACGTCTCAATTAGTTTTCTTGCGCATCCAGAAAGCGATGTAAGTCAAGGTGTCCTGCCTTTTATCGGAGACTATTTGAGTCTGCTCAAGACCGGCGTTGCCTCTGACCAGTCCGGTAAACTCTCCAAGTCCCCCACAACAAATGTGCAGCTTGATGGTGGGAAAAAAATCCTTCTTGAACTGAACGAATCTCGTCAACTCAAACTTGATCGTCTTTTGCGCGTTTTGCTGGACAAGATCAAGTGTCCCACCGATGCCAATTCAGAAGAAATGGTAGGTTTTAAGTAGGCGACCTGCATAATTCCTCCTAGAACTATTTCGTTGGTATGACTCTGTACCCAAAAGTATCTAAAGTTGATATTTTAGGTCGATTTGATATGTAGGTATTACCACTTTAGGGAGGAGGTTTCTCGTAGAGGTGTCTAGACAAAAAAGTAGTGTAAAACGGTCTGTTAATATTTCCTTCAAAGATTACGGTCATTCCACCGGCATCTCATTCAACGACTACACTGTTTCTTTCAGGAGGATTTCGAGGAAGACCGACAAGAATTTCTGGGGATTGTACGAAGCGTAGCACGTATTCACGGTTCGCTTGTGTTGAAGACAATTCAAACCACCTTACAAAGCATCCTTTCTCAGCTGTCTGCAGTCAATTCAAAGGACCTTGAGGATGACAACTTGACACATCTCGATGCGTGCTTATATCTCTTCTTCTCTTTGGGCGAGTTTCTTAAGGTGAATTTTCTTTGAGGAACTTTTCGTCTAATCTTGTTTAAAACTGACCAGTGTGTCGTTTAGGATAGGTCATTTTATTAGGATGGAAGCAGGGTAGGGTAGCGGATGCCCTGCAGTCTGTTGATCTGTCGACCTTTAAGGCTGCCTCGTTTCCGAAGTGTACAAATTACTGCCTGACTATTTTGCAAGATGCTATGACATCCTCTGCAAGGTGTACTTTACGAAGTGTATCCGACTACTAACCAATTGAGTAAGTTTCCGCATGGCGTATTACCGGACTCAGCTTCCGGAGTTGACATACACTGCGTGCATATCCACACCCTGCCTGGGTTACTAGTAAGAGCCTTTTAGGAGGTAGCACTGCATATTCAGAAGTAACGTTTACGATTCGCATTTTTCCGATACAGGCCCCGCGCAATGACCATTTCTCGCAGGCTTACGTTCACGGCGAGAAAATGACTGAGATTATGACGAGCATCTGTGACAGCAGTATTTCCTCCATCAACTACTTCCCTGTCCAGTTAAATTTCTTCGAAATTATTGGTCGCTATGACAAATTCTTCATCACCCATCCGAAGCTCTTGCTGAATGTCCTGGTAAGTTCATTTTATGAATTTAATAGTATTATCTACCGCAATTTCTTCATGTCTCTACCAAATGTGTCCAATTTCGGCTCCGTCGCCACTGAGCACCCGGTGCATTACATCCACCCCCGACGCAAGGCTATGAAGTACTTCAGTAACCATTTAGGCGCATCAATTCTCACTTTTCGTTCACTTTATAGTTTTTTGCGTAAGGCATTAGTAGGAATACCTACTACACACGTCAGATAGGCTACCGACAAATTAGGAGAAGCCTGAGAAAGCTAGGATGGGCTCACCTGTTGTGCGGCCATAAATTCTCCTTCTAGGTGACTCTCACGGTGTGTATAGATGCAGATATGATCAGCGAAACGCCGACCGTTTTCGTATTACACTGTATCTACCAGATTCCGATGCCCTACCGAGGAGCGCTGTTATCGGAGAAGAAAGGCGGTGGCACTAACGTAACTGCCATCCACAGCAGTCGACATTTAGCGTTTGCGGTCGCCGCCTACCGCCAGTTCCTGCTCAGCCTTTAGGGAATGACACTGCTCGAATCAACCGCTGTGACCACACTGGCTCTGATTTGTCAGAAAAACTCGGAAAAAAGGCCACAGCGTTTGAGAGCTTATAAGCAGACCCCGTCAATAAAGCTCGTTTTTGACGCTCAACCGTTAATAAATCACAGGTGCGCATTCTATCTGTGCGATTTTTTTTAGATATTTCCCTTCGCAAATAAAGAAACTGGTGAGGTTCGAGTAAAAATGGGATAGTGGACGATATTTTAGATATTCCTGCTCTTTTCAGTGTTGAGAATAGAGTTCTGTAGTCACATGTTTACCTCCGCTTCTGACCTTCACGAGAAGTATGTTCTTCGAATTATCGCTTAGATATTGTTTTTAGCTTTCTAGGTTTCTCGAGCCCCTGAATTTGGATTATATTATCAGAAGTCTCACTTTTATTCCGAAAACAATGCTTCACCGATCTGATTGTAGGACAGAAACTGTTTGTTCCTGTTTGCCGTGGAGCTCCAAAGTGGGTCCCTCTCATTCGGTCATATAGCGGCAAATAACGATGTAAAAAAAGAATACCAACAGAAGCAAGACCCCCACAGCTAGCTGCGCTGGATCAAAACAGAGGCCACATTGGTTCATGGCACGCGTTAACTCATCTGCACAGTCCGCGCATCCCATAACAAATGCCGCTCATGATGGGTGTGATGGACGCATAGGTGTAGGCCTCACGCCAATTCCACAACCAGATGGCCGACAGACTCGGACGGCCGGCTGCTGCTGCAGGAGAAAGTGAAAAGTGAGGTCAATTCTGGAGAATCTATCCCCACGGCACTTCGGCTAATCTGACGCGCCTGGATCTATCGCGGCGCTCTAATAGTCGTGACTTTGAAGACTGCC